>BLSH010148082.1:62621-76046 GCA_018402905.1 Glandirana rugosa
GAGTTGACGTAAAGGTACAAGACAACTACTTTACATTGTAGCAAAGTGTCATTTCTTCAGTGTTGTCACATGAAAAGATATAATAAAATATTTACAAAAATGTGAGGGGTGTACTCACTTTTGTAAGATACTGTAAGTATTCAGAGCCTTTGCTCAATACTTTGTTGAAGCACCTTTGGCACCAATTACAGCCTCAAGTCTTTTTGAGTATGATGCTACAGGCTTGGTACACCTATTTTTGGGCGGTTTCTCCCATTCTTCTTTGCAGGACCTCTCACTGTATGTTATGAGCCCAAGGGTGCAGCTTTATAATCTAGAACTGTGCTCAGGTGCAAAATAAAAGAAAAAAGAAAAATCTGCCTCCTCAGTTCTGCATATGGATCATATTTAAAGTGTTACTAAACCCAAGACCCCGCATTCACTATATCTGGTCTCCCACAGTACACAGAACATGGAAATGCAGTTGAGGTGGCTGGTTGATGTGGTTCACCTGCTCACAACTGCCCTCAATCACACTCCTACTGGCATCCGGAGTCATAAGGCTTGCTCTTTGTTTTTGTTAGTTTTTATTTGGGGATTGAACTTGGATAGGGATTGGGGTAGTTATGGAATGCCCAAAGATCAAACAGTTCTATACACGGGGCCACTATATACACTGTCCAGTATATACACTTCTCCGACTTCACTCCAGCACACTTCTTGCTTCTCTGATAACTCCTAGTTCCTCTCTCCTGCACACTTCCTGCTTTTCACTGGTGAGGCATGGAAGGAATTTTACCAGGCCTCCAAACAGACTTGTATGGCCTAGCTAGCACATGTGAGACCTGATGTAGATTTATCAGGCCTCCGGACCACCCTTTGTGGGTATGGGGTTGAGGTTCCCCTTGTGTAGCAAAGTTAGTTAGTTGGTGCTAGTTAGCCACGATGGACTACAACTCCCAGCCCATCTGCACATTGTCCATAACACCAGGTCCCAGTCTCCTCCTGCACCTTTTCCAGACTGTCTTCTTCCCAATCTGCATTGTGCATCTCATTCCACTGGGCTGTGTCACTCACTGTTACTTGTAGTTCCTCCCGGAGATCTTTCTGATAGTGTTCTCTCCTGCTGTCCTCCTCCGCTCACCCTTGTGCCCCTCCTCCAGGATCTCTCTCTCTTCCTGGCTGCATCCAAGCTCTCCCAGGCCGAGGTCACCCCCCCCCCCCCCGACTAGGGGCTTGCTCAGGCTCTGACAGCCTCCACACTATTCCATCTCCATCCACTTCCCCCCACTGGGCAGACCACAGTATTTAAAGAGGCCTGCCCCCTACAAATCCTAGTTGTAGATTGGTCAGGGCTCATTAACATACATCAGAAAGCCTCACCTCCTCTTTCGATCCCCTTTTACAGAACTTTCTGAAGAAGGGGAGGGGTAACCAAGGGGTATTGCTTCCGGCAGTCTCCAGTCCTCCCTGGGCCTCTCCCCTGCCCAGGATCAAAACAACCAGGCCAGTCTCTCAGTCAGGCCTGACTAAATTTACCTACACTCAACAACCTTCAGCTGGTCCCTAGCTGAGAATATTTGAAAAAGGGCTCCTGGGCCCAGGAGCAAGGGCATTCCAGAACAAATAAAAGGGAGGGGAAAAGGAAACAAACTTGGATGGGGACTGTACAAATAAATAAGTACAAAAATATATTCCAATCTCAGTGGCTATTTATACCTGTACACAGTAATATACATTCCTATCTACTGTCCCTACTACTAACAGCATGTAAATACATTCAATACACACATCCTGAACCAGAGCACTTCTCCCAAGAGAAAAGCTGCAGAAGAAGATGTTGACTCTCGCCGGATGAGGGTGGATAGCCGTCCCATCCCAGGGATCCTGCGAGGAAAGAAAACAACTAATTACAAACCAACTAAACAACAATAACCGTCTACTGGAAGGGGGTTATAAGCCTCCCAGTAAAGCAACAACATAAACAGAGTCTTTTTCCTGCCTGCACTGCCAGGCGAGGGGTTAGGATCACACTGGCAAAGACAGAAAAAAGGAAGAATGGTATTTGTCTCTTTAAGAGTTCCTGGTGAGAGGGACGGGAGGGGCCCTTCCCCGAACAACAGGCTCTTTAGAGATGAATAGGCCTGAACACACCAGCGTCCTTTCAATAAGCCAAGTCTCTGCCATTGGGGGCAGGGTGGCAGGTTGGCGTGTTCTGGCGGGGTCAGGGGAGGAACAAGAGCATAACCCCTGCAGTCTTCCAGCAGTCCTGTGTCTTTGAAACTCTACAAAAAAAAGCTGTAGTCCTCCAACAGTCCCTTTAAATGTAGAAGCATGGGTCAGGCAGCCTCCTCCGGCCTTCTCCTTCTCCCCTACAGAAATGGAGTAGTTCCTTGCAGGCTGGTTTGGCTTCACCACAAGGACCTTGTCTCCATAAATGGCACGCCCCAGGCCCCACTCCTGCTTCAACTCCACAAAGCGGTTCCAGACATCACAGTCCTGCCGGCTCAGGGGTTTGGGGACGTGCAAATATTCCCATATCATCTCGTCATCCCACTCCCCTCTGGAGCTCTCCACGATGTCCATGATATGGGGAGGGACGTATGGAAAGTCTAGGCCCCAATCCAAGGTAACTTTGCGTTGTACCTCCCGTTGGAGCCGGGAGAGCCTAGGTAACTCCTTAACCTTCCCTCTGACCGGTCTGATAAGGGTATCTGATCACCTGTTGTCGGAAGATACTTGCCTGGTCTGGGTAGTGGAGGGCCTATTAAGGACTTTCCCCAGGGGACGACCATTGTACAAGTCTTTCAAGGGACCCAAACTCAGCTTGCAGTCTGGGAGAACCCCAATCAAATGGTCTGTCTCCCTGCTCCTCTTCCAGCTCACCAGTGGGCACACCCCCTCCTGCACTAACTCCGTAGGGACAGGGAACAGATATGGGCAGACCTATGGCCGGTGTAGCTGGGGTATCTAGTTCCTGCTGAACAGTACCTACAGGTCCTAGATCCCCAACCGGGCCTTTAGTTACGACAGTCCTTTTTTTTTTTTCTTCCCTCTGTTGTGTTGGCGTAGGAGTCGCTCGGACTTAACTCCTGTCCGCTTTGACGGGGCAATTCCAGGCCCGCTCTGGCCTGCCGGGATCTCTCAGGCTGCAGCGTGCATAGTCCTGACTGCAGGTCCACATTGAAGTAGTGTGGATCCTACTGAATGTCCATCCGGCACATCAATGGCTCGCAGTAGTGGCCGCACTGGACCCACGTTTCCATTACTGCTGGCATCCGACATCCTGGACATAGCAAGCACAGTCTTTCCATTCCATCCACCACCGTGTCCAAGCCAAACACCCGTGTCCACAAGTGTCCATTCCGGCAACCATGTGAGAGTTGGCTGCAGGCGACCACCCTCCGCCATCTTCCGCAGCCTCGTGGGATCTGCTAAACGCAGGGAAACTTTCATCTCCTCCAGGGTGTGGCTCCGTCTCCCCACTTCCAGATGGGCTGATCGGCAGATTCTTTCCTGGTCATGCTGCTGTAACCCCTGATGTGCAGGATAGAAACTTGTAGACATGCTGGCTTTATCAGAACTTGTCCAGGCATGCTGGCTCCCTCGGTGGTTGCCGGTAGCAACAGTGATTTTAGTAATGCCCCTTGTCTTCCTGTATGGGACAACTCTAACACAGTCCCTCCCATGGGCTCCCACAAGCTTACCCCGACCACCCTTAGCAACAGGAAACAGTCCCAGGCATATTTCACCACAAACAGTAGGATTTTTGAGCACAAGTTCAAGGTGCCCAGCATTTTCATGGCGATGGGCATGTTTAGAATCCAGTGAGGAATGTCCGGCCTCAGCAGGGCTTGGGACATATTTGTAATCCATGGGTGCAATCACCTGCCGTGGTTTCTACGGGCAATATAGCTTATGTTACAAGTCACTGAATTGCAGGATATTACTTGCAAGTGTCCGTTCCCAGCACTGGTTGGGGCAACTGGGCAATTGACTGTAGAGGATGGCAAAGGCTCCTGGTTGCTATGGACAATGGCACACTTGTAATAGCATGGTTCCTTTCCCCTGGGTTCAATCCACATTTAAAGGCACATTAACTAGGTTCCTCGGCCCCGTCC
The DNA here is from genome assembly GCA_018402905.1 of Glandirana rugosa. Classification (NCBI taxonomy): domain Eukaryota; kingdom Metazoa; phylum Chordata; class Amphibia; order Anura; family Ranidae; genus Glandirana; species Glandirana rugosa. The sequence goes on from BLSH010148082.1 coordinate 66,722, forward strand.
ACTGTCTGTTGGTAGGGGCAATGACTGGCAGCATTATGTTAGAACAGGCTAAAATCCCAGGTGAGCACCCAAATGTAGCCAATGTCCCCCTTAAGGGTCGCTGGTTTAAGTGGTTCACTTGCTCATAACTGCCCTCAATCACACTCCTACTGGCATCCGGAGTCAGAAAACAGGCTTGCTCTTTGTTTTTGTTGTTTTTTTGGGGGATTGAACTTATATAGGGATTGGGGTAGTTAAGGGATGTCCACAGATCAAACAGTTCTATACACAGGACCACTATATACACTCTCCAGTATATACACTTTTCCGACTTCTCTCCAGCACACTTCTTGTTTCTCTGATAATTCCTTGTTCCTCTCTCCTGCACACTTCTTGCTTCTCACTAGCGAGGCCTTTAAATTTACCAGGCCTCCAAACAGACTTGTACAGCCTAGCTAGCACATGTGAGACCTGATGTAGATTTATCAGGCCTCCGGACCACTCTTTGTGGGTATGGGGTTGAGGTTCCCCTTTTGTAGCAAAGTTAGTTAGTTGGTGCTAGCTAGCCATGATGGACTACAACTCCCAGCCCATCCACACACTGTCCATAACACCGGGTCCCAGTCTCCTCCTTCACCTTTTCCAGACTCTCTTCTTCCCAATCTGCATTGTTCATTTCACTCCCCTGGGCTCTGTCACTCACTGTTACTTGTAGTTCCTCCCGGAGATCTATCTGATAGTGTTCTCTCCTGCTGTCCTCTTCCGCTCACCCTTGTGCCTCTCCTCCAGGATCTCTCTCTCTTCCTGGCTGCACCTGAGCTCTCCTAGGCTGACGTCACCTTCCCCCCCCAGACGAGGGGCTCCTTCAGGCCCTGACAGCCTCCACACTATTCTATCTCCATCCACTTCCACCCAAACTCTCCTCCCCTCGCTGGGCAGACCACAGTATTTAAGGAGGCCTACCCCCTGCCAATCCTAGTTGGGGATTGGTCAGGGCTCCTTAACATACATCTGAAAGCCTCACCGCCTCTTCCCATCCACTTTTGCAGAACTTTTTGAAGAAGAGGGGAGGGGTAACCAAGGGGTGTTGCTTCCTGCAGTCTCCAGTCCTCCCTGGGCCACTCCCCTGCCCAGAATCAAAACAATCAGGCCTGACTAATTTTACCTACACTCCACAAAAACCTATCTCTAAGCACCCACCTATGGTAGAGGGTGCTACACAATCATCACGGCTAAATACCTTTTCCTATTAGCAGTATATAGCAGTTTTGTGACTCCCATTAGTTTCCTGCCCAGCACTAGTTAAAGCTTGCAAGAGTAGTTTTCATTTTCCTCTGACTGTCCTATGAGGCTGCATAACCCCTCACCCTCTGTCTGGACAGTGTTGATTGGCCCTGTGCTGATCACATGCACCCTCCCAACCTTTCTAGCAATAAACACCAAACTGAGCATGTGCAGAGTGCCCCCGAGGCTTTGTACTATCAGCAGATGGATTGGGAACAGTAAAAGAAGGGGAGGATCAGAGAAGATAGTATCAAACAGCCTTTTTACACAATGTGGAGGATTAACCCCTTAGGTTCCAAAGTGACTATAACAAGCATGCCTTACTAAATATACATACTGATTTTACTGTTGTGGGCAACTAGATCTTACATAAAACCATATGGCTGTGTAAATAAGCCCCAAATATGTGTTAAGGGAAGACCTTTTTGGCCCTACTTCTCAATTTGTCACTCCTGTGACCCGTTTTCATCTGACAGCAGACTAAAATCTGCTTTTGGCTGACGTCACTCAGCCGGTCTAAGAGCTGGAATGATCCCAACTTTAAAGTTGAGATCCACCTAGAAGCCTGGACCTGCAGCTGGCTCAGCCTCTCAGCTACCACCTACTCCACAGCCTGGCGATCCAGTGTGCACTGGAGGGGCAGAGCAGAGAACTGACAATCACCTCTCTGTGCTCAGAGCAGAGGGAAGAACTGAGAGATCAGTGGTGATTGATGGCTCAGTTCTCACTGCAGAGCTGGCGGGGGACAGATGCAGCATCAGAGTGATGCTGCCGCCATCTAGGTAAGTATACTTTTTTTTTGGAAACCCCATACTTCTCTTAGACACCATATAAGTTCTAATCCAGAGTGAATTAAAATTCAGATTTTTTTTTGGTTGGTTGCAGGAGACACATTCTGATGATGGGACATAGAGCTTATTTACACGACAAAAATATCCTCTAGAGCCCTTCTGGATGCGTTTCTGCAGGTGCTTTTTAAACACATTTTTGATGAGTTCCAGTGTGGTTTTTATGCATTTCCTAATGCATTCCCTTTTTTCTTTTTTACCTGTTTTTTCAGTGTACTGGGGTCCGGTGTGTTTTTGATGCATTTTTGATGCTATTTACCACATTCAAGTAGAGTTCTGTGCAGGAAAAAAGCAGTATGTCATACTTTTTTTTTCTGGAACTGAAATGCACTGGAACACACTGCACTGATGTGAACTATGTCTTTGAAACCCATATAACCTACTTTCCATGCAGAAAAAAGCACTGCACTGCATGTGGTGTGAATGTCCCCTTAGTATTAGGCCAGTTTTACACAAGCTTCAGCTTGTATAAGGCCGGGTTCACATATGTGCGAATTGGATTTGGGTTTCCCCGCATCAAATTCGCATGTGAGTGTGACTGTCTCTCAATGGAGCCGGTTCACACAGGTCCAGGGGCAGCCGCGGTCCGCATTTCCAAAAGGGTCCTGTGCATGTTCGGGTCCGGTTAAGGTGCGAATTCAGGCAAAAATTCAGACCTGATTCGCACCTGAGCCGGTGAACAGGGACGCACCGGACCCTATGCTGGGAACCACAGCCGCACATATGTGATCCAAAGCCCCGTACACACAATGTGAATTTCGGACGGAAATTTTTGTACGACGGCCATTTGTCCGAAATTCTTACCGTTAGTATGATCCTTTCGACAGCCGATTTTGATTTTTCGGACGACAAACACTGGATGTACAGACTAGAATTTTTTTTTCCTATGTCAAGTCAACGTCTGATTTTCATACAAAAAAAATCGTACGATCAAGACTACGCATGCTCACAAACGAAAAAATACATACAAAGCTATTCAACACATTACGTCACTTCTGACGTTGAATTTGGTTGTAAGATAATTTTCGTATTGTTAGTACGCTCTTCACTTTTGACATGAGATCAGCATCCAACGAAAAACGGACGTCCTGTCATCAGAAAATCTAAGCGTGTACGAGGCCTTAGGCTGGTTTCACTCCGCAGCACACTCCGGCTCACAGCAGGGGTTCGGTGCGTCCCAGTTCACCTTTTCAGGTTCAATTTAAGCCCGAACTTTGGGCTGAATTCGGACCTGAAACAGACCAAAAGACGCACAGGACATCTGTGTAATTTGTACCGGAGCCACTGCAGAGATGTGTGAACCGGCTCCATCTCCTGCTACTGTGAATCAATTCGCACTAGTGTGAATCCAGCCTAAAGTAGGGTACACATTATAAGAAAATCGGGCGAACAATCATCCGATTTTCCTCGTTGTTTCACAGCAAATCGGAACGCGATGAACGAAAATTCTCGTACGACAAAGGCTTTTTTTGTTGTATATTGTTTCTGATCATGAGCAGTCTTTCTTTTCTGATTCCGAATTATCGTACGAAAATTCCCAAACTCCAAAATGTTTCCAGTACGGGAACAGATTTTAGTTTAATGTGCACCATTTTTATACGATTTTCGTACAAGAAAAGTCAGAAAAGAAAGACTGCGCATGATCAGGAACAAAAAAAACAACAAAAATAAAGCCTTTGTTGTACGAGAATTTTCGTACAAATTTGTGTACGAATTTTCGTACATCGGTTCTGATTTTCTTATAGTGTGTACCCTACTTTAAGAATAGTGTGAACAGAAAACTTTTGCAAAGCTTTCAGCAAACTTTGAGCAGCTTTCTCTAAGCCTAAGGCTCCATTCACTCTTTGATGCATTTTGCAGCTTGCAGAAATGCAGGGAATTTTTTTAACATGGGTTCCTATGGAACATGTTCACATCAATGCTTTTTTGTGCCTCTGCGTTTTTGGAAAGGGTCAGGGACTTTTTTCATGCCAAAAGCAGCGTTTTGCACGTAATAAACTTCAATGGGCATGCAAGAAAAGCGCAAGTGCTTTCTTTTTACCGCTTTTTTACAGCGATTTTGATGCAATTTTGCGATTTAAATCTGACTAGCAACAAAATTTCCCCAAAAAATAAAATAAAATATTATAAAAAAGATTAAAAATAAAAAACGCAAAATGCGGCAAATACAGGGTAAAAATGTGGTAAAAAAACGCGGAAAGCACAGCAAAAAGCAGTGAAAAAAATGCTGAAAAGCAACATGCATTGATGTGAATCGAGCCTAAAGGCTGGATTCACTCCTGTGCATTTTTAGTGCTTTTTGCATTTTGCAGATTTGCCCTACAGTCCATTCAACATGGTTTCCTATGGAACACGTTCTGCAGTGCAAATCTGCAAAATGTAAAAAGCACTAAAAATGCATAGGTGTGAATACAGACTTAGGCTTGATTCACATCAATGCATGTTGCTTTTCAGCGTTTTTTCCACTGCTTTTTGCTGTGCTTTCCGCGTTTTTTACTGTGTATTTGCCGCGTTTTGTGTTTTTTTTATTTTGAATTTTTTTTATAATATTTTATTTTATTTTTTGGGAAAATTTTGTTGCTAGGCAGATTTAAACCGCAAAACGCAGAATGCAGTAAAAACGCAGCACTTGCGTTTTTCATGCTTGCCCATTGAAGTCTATTACATGCAAAATGCTGCTTTTTGCATGAAAAAAGTCCCCGACCCTTTCCAAAAACGCAGAGGCACAAAAAAGCATTGATGTGAAGTGAACATGTTCCGTAGGAACCCATGTTAAAAAAATTCCCTGCATTTCTGCAAACTGCAAAATGCATCAGAAAACGCACTAGTGTGAATGGAGCCTTAGGCCTGGTTCACACCTATGCATTTTTTAGTGCATTTTCAGTTTTGCAGAAATTCACTACTGTCCATTTAACATGGTTTCCTATGCACTAGCTCCCTGTGTTCCAGTGTACGTGCTCCAGGGGCCCCTCTTCCCATACCAGCCTGAGCAGCAGTCAGCTATAGGTCCACAACCTTAGTGGTGTGCTTCGCAACCCTTGGTGCGATTCTCACCCCAGCGGTGTGCACCTGTCACCTGACCCCAGGTGTCGTGACAACGCCACAAAAGAGCAGAAAACGACGCAGAGAGGGAAAAGACCCCGCAAAAGAGCTAAAGATGCCGCGGAGAGGGAGAAGACCACGCAAAAGAGCCGAAGACGCCGGAGCTGATTTAATAAAGTACTTTAAAAACCAGTGTAGTGTGTTTATTTTTTACACTTTTTTTTAGGTGAATGGGTATTCACATATGGTGATCTGGGGGCCCCCTTATAAAAGGGGGCTTCCAGATTCCAATAAGCCCCCCACCCGCAGACCCTGACAACCACCGGCAAGGGTTGTCGGGAAGAGGCCCTTGTCCTCATCAACATGGGGACAATGTTCTTTGGGGTGGGGGGCAGAGCATACTCCCCATGTTGAGGGCATGCGGCCTGATATGGTCCAGGAGGGGGGTGCTCGCTCGTCCCCACCCCCTTTCCTGGCCTGCCAGGCTGTGTGCTCGGATAAGGGTCTGGCATGGATTGTGGGGAGGGGGACCTTTTTTTGGTGTGGGGGTTCCCCTTAAAATCCATACCAGACAGAAGGGCCTGGTATGCTCTTGAAGGGGGATCCCACGCCGTTTTTCTTTTTTTAATTTGGCGGGGGATTCCCCTTCAAGATCCCCAGAGCACAAGGTGCCTGGTATTGTCGGGATCACAGTCAGATCCCGTTCACAGAAGTCTGACCGATATAGGTCCAATGTAGGACTGTTGTAGGACACAAGTCACAGAGCAAAGCAGAATCAAAGTCGGGCCGTTTTTGTGTCGGATAGGGTGAACCTAGCCTTAGAGCTGAATGGTACTTTAAAAGCTTCAAGAAAGCTCTGAAAATGCTTTGTAAAAGTTTGCTGTTCACACTGCTCATATACAAGCTGTTGCTAATCTCTCTGCCTATTTTCTCTAGAAATGTGTGTTGCTGCTGAAGTTGGCTGCCATTACCAGGGTTCATCAAGAAGTTTACATTAGTGTTGCTCTCTGAAGAGCAATCAGTGTTAGGAATGCTCTTCAGAGAGCATCTGACAGGCGAGGAGGAGGAGGCATTGTATCGCTTCTTCAACCCTGCACTAGCAAACCACAACCACGTGCATTGAATGGCGGTGTTGCCTGTTTAGCACGACGGTGGGGATAATTTTTGCCGCACCATGATAGCATTGTGGTCGTGGCATATGTGCTCCCCCCTCCACTGCCTTTGCAGCATAAGAGGGAGTGTTCGGGGTGGTAACACAGCTCAGCTGTATGTTTTTACCTTCCCTCCAAACACAAGTGTAGCACCCTGGTCCTAAACAGGGCTGCTAACAAATTTAATTGTGCTAGGTGGTAACTAGCCTGGCCAATTGGTAGTGGATCCACTGATTTTTGCCCTAAGCCTGAGCCTGTTGTGTAGTCCCTCTCTTCTGTCACAAAGTGGCACTGCTGCTTCTGGCATTAGAATGATGGAACACAGTTAACACAGGTTATGAATAGATATGCTGTCTTAGCCAATCAGCAGGGGTTTTTTTCAGCCGACAAGCATGCTGGGATAGACTATTTAATTGGGAGGAGTCAGGTGATCGGGGTCCTTTGCCACCCGGATGGCTGCCTGAGTGGACGTGTGTCGCATGGCTCCAGGTTGCCAGGCCAGAAGCCTGAGGCCTATACCGGGAGCACCTGGCTGCTAGGCCTGACTGAGGACTATCCAGGAATCCAAGCAGCAGCAGTTAGTTAGGCTTTGAGTCGGAAGCCTAACCAAGTTGAGGAGGTTCTGCCTGAGGGAGAACCGGATCGGTGCCAGTGGTAAAGGAGAAGCAGTTGCCACAGAGAGACGACCACTCCTGTTACCAGGGGCAGTTGTAGAGAGGATGGAGGTCTGAAGAAGTACCAGAGCAGCCCTTTCTCTAGCCAGGGACAGTGAAGAGGCGGGAAAGCTTCAGTAGTCTCATCCTGGAACCCAGCAGGAGGCGTGAGTACACCTTGAAGAGAAGTACAGCGGGTAGCTGTAAGTCAAGTCAGGGACCCAGCAGTATAGCGTGGGTGAAGCTTGAGAGATCTACAGTGGCATACTGTGAGGTGTGAGTGAAGATCTACAGTGGGATACCTAGCAGAGATCTACAGCGATATACTGTGAGTTACGTGTGCAAATCTACAGTGAAGTATTGAAAGTGAAGTGTTGCTATAGGAGACAGCAGTTGCTACGAAAATACAGATTGTTGCATTCAGCTTAAAGGCCCTTGTTCTATATCGCTGTCAGCCTATTTCTATTTTTGTCTGCGGAATCTGACTGTTTGCATATTGCATTTACACTACACCCACCATGCCTAGTAACCTGCACCCTGAGGAGGAATGTCAGCTGTCCCTGACTCTGGAGATCACCATTAGGGTTGGGAGCATCATTACACGAGTATAAACAAGGCCTAACAGTGGTGACCAGAAGTCGGGATACAGGACCCGGCATTATTATCAAAAACTATTTAGAAAGAAAAGTCTCAAAAGAGCAAAAGCAGGAAGAGAAAAGAAGAGAAGTGGAACAAGGAATGTCCGTCCAGAGATCCAGGAGTCCCACACCATCTCGCCAAGGAGACCACCTCTAGGTATCGGTACCTGTAGATAAGAGAGCCAGGGGTTCCATATTTTATAAAATAGTGGTTGTTTATCCCTTAAGACACTCACCATCTTATCATGAAGCGCTACCACTACCGGACTTTTCCAAGCAGTGGTTATTGCGATTTTGCCTGCTAAAAAGATAAAATAAATAAGAGTTTGTGTGTGTCTAGGGACATTTTCACCCAGTTCATTTAACGCTATCTGGGCATCTATCTGGGTATCTTTAATGATATTAACCATGGTGACAGAATAAACTAATGAATGGACCCCATATCCAGAGCACCTGACCTCAGGACAGGTCCACCAAATGTGAAGGGTTGTCCCCACAACAACGGAAACAGGAGGAAGAGGTGCCTGGGTACATTTTAGCAAGTCATTCAGGTACCAAGTACCATCAACCGTATACTTTGTACCCTGCTTCCACCAAGGTGATATTCATAACACCCTTGGGGGCTATGTTCAGGTCCCTTTCCCACGCAATTGAATATGTCAATTTAGACAAGGGAGTGACAAATGATCTGTACGATATCGAGATGCATCCACGCTGGAAAGTCTCTTGTATACAGTAGATCTATTTTCAAACATTAACCACTTGACCACTGGGCACTTAAACCCCTTAACAACCAGACCAATTTTAAGCTTTCAGTGCTCTCACATTTTGAATGACAATTACTCATTATTAGTCATGCAACACTGTACCCATATGAAATTTGCGTCCTTTTTTTCACACAAATAGAGCTTTCTTTTGGCGGTATTTATTCACCACTGGGTTTTTTATTTTTTGCACTATAATTAAAAAAAGACTGAAAATTTTGTAAAAAAAATGAATTTTTCTTAGTTTCTGTTATAAAATTTAGCAAATTAGTAATTTTTCTTTGTAAATTTTGGCCAAAATTTATACTGCTACCTATCTTTGGTAAAAATAACCCAAATAAGTGTATATTATTTTGTCCTTGTGAAAGTTATAGAGTCTACAAGCTATGGTGCCAATCATTGAAAATTGATCAGATCTGATCACACCTGATATACTGACAGCCTATCTCATTTCTTGAGACCCTAACAGGCCAGGAAAGTAAAATTACCCCCCAAATGACCCCTTTTTAGCAAAAATTACACCCCAAAATACATTCTACTATTCCTCCTGAGTATGGCGACACCACATGTGTGACACTTTTACACAGCCTGACCACATACACAGGCCCAACATTGAATTAGCACCTTCAGGCGTTCTACAAGCATAAATGACACATCTCATTTCTCAACACCCTATTACACTTTTGAAGGTCCTGGAGCACCAGGACAATGGAATTGCCCACAAAATGACCCCATTTTGGAAAGAAAACACCCCAACGTATAATCTATGAGGCATAATGAGTCTTTTGAACATGTCATTTTTTTCCAGAAGTTTTTGGAAAATGTGGAAAAAAATGAAAACGCTTTTATTTTTACACAAAGTTGTCCATTTATATGATATTTCCAACACATAGCATGTACATAGCAAAAATGACACCCCAAAATACATTCTACTACTCCCCCCGAGTATGGCGATACCACATGTGT
>BLSH010148082.1:111677-127216 GCA_018402905.1 Glandirana rugosa
AACTGGTGAGGGAGTCACTTATCGTATTTTTTCCGTATCAATCGGCGCGGCTAACTATGCCTTTTTTATGCTATTCACTGAGGGAGTGGTCAAGAGTGGTCACTAGTATGCTGCCATGGTTTGGCGTCAGGAAAGGAAAATTACGGTAAGTATTTGATACAACTTTCCATTTTCTCTAACCCAAAAACAAAAACATTCACCCTCCTAATCATTTAAAGGCAATTGAACCCCTAATAAAAACTATTTCACCTTTCCCACTGAATCAAATGTATTTAGGCACAGTAGCAAAATATTTCCAAAAATCTAATTTTCGTTGAATTTATTGAAACCAAAACTCTCAATTTTGTTCATCCTCAATTAACCCAGTTAAACCTTTGTGAATTTTGTTTCTTTTCAAGCATCATACTTAAGTGGATGCAGTATCGGTCCGATGCTGCATCTTTTCCCTGCCGCCTCTAACTGCTGATCGCTCGGTTCTCAGAGCTCCATGAGCAGAGCTTCAACAGACTTGTATTGAAAAACAACAGACTTAAGGCCCGTACACACGATGTAAAATTCATACGGAAGTTTTTGTACGACCAAAAATCATACCGTTAGTATGGTACTTTCGACAGTCGATTCTAAATTTTGTGACAAAAAAATCCTGATGTGCAGACTATAACATTTTTGTCGTAGGTGAACTCAACGGCCAATTTTCGTTTAATTAGTATGGTTTTCGCCCGAAAAAAATCGTAAGAGCAAGACTATGCATACTAGAAAAAAAACATACAAAACGATTCAACACAATGAGGGTTATTTATTAAAGGCAAATCCACTCTGCACTACAAGTGCACGTGGAAGTGCACTGCAAGTGCACTCCAAGTGCACTTGGAAGTGCAGTCATGTAGATCTGAGGGGATGATCTGAAATGAGGGGCAGCTCTGCTGATTTCTATCATCCAAACATGTGCAATCAAAAATGCTGTTTATTTTCCTTGCATGTCCCCCTCAGATCTACAGTGACTGCACTTCCAAGTGCATTTTCAGTGCACTTCCAATTGCACTTGTAGTGCAGAGTGGATTTGCCTTTAGTAATTCAACCCCAATAAGTCACTTCTGAAGTTGTATTCTGTCATATGAGAATTTTCGTATGGTGAATAACCTCTTCACTTTCGACATGAGACTAGCATGCAACGAAAAACGGACGTTCGGTCGTCTGAAAATCTAAGCGTGTGTATGAGGCTTTACTGGCCAGATCACCAGATGAAAATAAAGGAAAGAAAGTCTAAAGAAATTCAGCCATCGCATCTAAAAATTGTTAAGCTGCATTATAATATGTTTGCTTTTGGGTTTAATACAGCTTTAATATGTCCAGTCTGAGGAAAGAAGAGAAAGGAGAGATATGATTGAAACCTTTAAATACATCAGAAGGGTGAATAGGTTGATTCTGGGAATAGACTTCCAGTAGCGGTAGCGAGTCAGTCAACAGTAAATGGATTCAGACAGGCTTAGAACAAACAAAGATCTATACTTGGACAAGAAGTTAAAGTGGAGTTCCACCCTATTAAAAGTCAGCAGCTACAGTCATCAGCTACAAAAAGTGTAGCTGCTGACTTTTAATAATCGGACACTCAACTGTCCCAGGTTTCAGTGATGCAGCCGCCCGGCGTTTCGCTCTTCTCCCCCTCCCCTCGGCAGCGCCGGCATCACAAGTGTGGCTGCACTGCGCACTGTGAATGGCCGGTGCATCTTCTGGGACCTGTGACGTGTCCTAGAAGATTGCTGGGTGGGAGGGGAGGAAAATGAACTTCCTTCCGGCTCCGCAGCACCAGGACAGGAAGTGGGACCTGGGACCCCCCCCCCCAAGAAAAAATGACATGCCAATTGTGGCATGTCAGGGGGTCACCACCACTTAAAGTGGAAGTTCCAATTTTGGGTGGAACTCCACTTTAAAAAAACCCTAAAACAAATATATGTAAATATAGGGCAGACTCGATGGACCACTCTTATTTATACTATCACTCTTGTATGTTTCTATGGGTGCACTCACACAGGGTCCATTTTAACTGAACCATGCCTGGTTCGATTGTCCTCCCTCCCTACTCCCCTGCTGGTCTACACTCACACTGGGCTATAAGGAAGTGTTCCTGGGAACATTAACCACTTCAATGCTATGCACTTATAACACTTTCCTACCAGACCAATTTTCAGCTTTCAGTGCTGTTGCGCTTTGAATGAGAATTGCGCGGTCCTGCAACGCTGTACCCAAACAAGGTTTTTATCATTTTGTTCCCACAAATAGAGCTTTGTTTTGGTGGTATTTGATCACCCCTGCGGTTTTTATTTTTTGCGCTACAAATAAAAAAAGACCGAAAATTTTGAAAAAAAAAATTCTGTTTCTCTCACAAAACTTTGTAAATAAGTAAATTTTCTCCATCACTGATGGGCACTGATGAGGCTACACTGACTGGCACTGATGTGGCAGTACTGATTGGCACTGATGAGGCGGCACTGATGATGAGGCACTTATATGCAGCAATGATGATCACTGTTAGGCGGCACTGATAAGCAGCACTGACGGACACTGAGAGGTGGCACTAATATGCAGCACTGACGGGCACTGATATGCGGCACTGATAAGTGGCACTGATAGACGGCACTGATTGGCACTCATAGGCAGCACTGATAGGTGGGCACTGGTAGGTGGCACTGGTGGGCACTGATGTTTGGCACTGGTATGCACTAATAGGGGCACTGGTACGCACTGATAGGGGCACTGGTGGGCAGATGCACTTATAGGGGCCCATTCCCTGGTGGTCTAGGGTGGCATCTGAAAGTGGCACTGAGTGCCATCCATATTGGGCACTGTGCCCCTTACCTGGTGGTCTAGGTTGGTCTCCTTGGTGGTACAGATCGGCTCCCTGGTGGTCCCTGGTCGGCTTCCTGGTGGTCCTGGGTGGGCACATTGCTGGTGGCCTAGTGTGGCGATCCTAGGGGGGGCTGTGCTGATAAACCATTAGCACAAACCCCCCCGTCAGGAGAGCAGCTGATCGGCTCTCCTCTACTCAGGTCTGCAGTCCCGAGTACAGGAAAAGCCGATAAATGGCTTTCCTGTGTTACACTGTGACCAGCCGTGGTAACGTGCTTCCGATGGAAGTGCTTTACCAAGATCGGCAATGCGGGTGGTCAGACTGAGCCCCCACACCACTGATCGCCGCAATGCGCGCCTCCCCAGGCGAGCGCCGGCATGTTATCCTGAGGACGTCATATGATGCCCAGTCAGGGTATCTAAACCACTTCCCCGCTGTCATTCTGCATACGGCAGTCGGAAGTGGTTAAGGTCCCTTCCACACAGGCTTTCCGATAGGGTCCACCTGTCAGTTTTTCATACGGACCTGATCGCACCCTCCATTCACTCCTATGGAGTGGCGGATGTCAGCGGTCTGGCAAATTGGATTGGATCAGATGAAAACGGTCAAGTGGTCCCTTTTCATAGGTCCGCCTCTGCACAGTGAGCGGAGATGGACCTGTCATCCGCCTGCTCAGTGGGATCATCGGAATGATCCTCCGCTGAGCAAAGCGGAGTCCGCCGGGTGAACTGCCTGTGTTAAAGGACCCTTATGCTAACCAACCCTCAGTGATCCCTGCTTCAGTACAGACTTCTTTAGAGACTTCTATGCTGTGGCATGCTTCGCACTCGCACTTAAAGCGGAGTTCCACCCAATAGTGGAACTTCCGCTGGTCGGATTCCCCCCCCCCCCGGTGTCACATTTGTCACACATCCGGGAGTCCAGGGCAACGGCCATCAGCAGCCTGGCTCCCTCCTCCTCTGCCAATGGGAATGCGCAGCGGCGGCTCGCGCATGCACAGTAGGGACCTGGCCGTGAAGCCAAATGGCTACACATTCGGGTTCCCTTACCCTCAATGGCGGCGGAAGCACTCGACTTGCTGATCCGAAGATCGGTGGGCAGTGCCGACATCACTGGACTCCAGGACAGGTAAGTGTCCTCAAGTTAAAAGTCAGCAGCTACTGTATGTGTAGCTGCTGACTTTTAATTATTAAAGGAACGGCGGCAGGTGGCGTACCTCCGCTTTAAACAAACTGTTCTGAGCCACAAGTAAACTGTGCCTGTCAAATGGTCCTGGGCACGGTCCACTTAGCCAATCCTGGGTGCGCGATTCCAAGGCACTAACACAACACAGACTGTGCCAGCGTGAGTACACCCTTTGTTTCTATGTTTCTCCCAGAAAAAGTTGTTCTTTAATATTGAACATATTTTTACTAAATAACAAAGGCTATAGCTGATGTCAGGTGGGCAATTCTATCACTAGCAATCCTGCCACTGACAAAATCACCAGTGGCAGAATCATTAAGAGGCTTCCTGTTTGTCTTTACAGTTGAGAGAGATTTGCTCCCAACACTAGTGATAGAGATTCAGTGACAGAGTGGCATCTCACAGTAGGGCTTAAAGTGTTTACCCCAAACTTCATATTCCTGATATGTGCCTGCTGTTCCATGTACATGTATGAGAAAGTATCCTGTTCTTTGTATTGCTTCCTTTGTGTGAAATCCCTGGGGTTCCTGACAGTCCCTCTGCTTCTTTCCTATTAAAACCGACCACACTAAGCAGGAGAGCACAACATGGTCAGTTCTCTAGCTATGCTGGGAACTCAGTATGTTTTCCTCCAATGATCTTCACAACTTTTTTTGAGTGTTTTTTTTTTTTTGGTGTGAGATCCCCCAAAAATCCATACCAAACTACAAGGGGGGCAAAACTTTTTCTGAGAATTTTTACGGCCTGCTCTTCTGTTTACAGATGCATCACTGGTTGTTAAGAATGCCGGCTGGCTGGTGCCAGCTCCTTATCAACAAGCTAGTAATTGCAAAGCCAATGGCTCTCCCTGAGTCCTGTGAAGAGTGGAAGAGAGAGCAGTGCTGCTCTACTCATTGAGCTTGGAGCTTGGCTTTATGCTGCCCAGAGACTCAGAGGTAGTGAGATCTGCAGTTAGGATCTGACCATCCAAAAGGCATGTCTATCAGACAGCTGTCAGTACAGTATATGTATGCTAGACTCACTTGTGTGCACATGCAAATGGAACAGGGAGAGTGCCAGTTTATCTCAATTTTAAAGAATCTAAATTCAAACAACATTTTTAGACCTATCCAAGTGATTTTTTTCCCAGAAAATGGTCAGCTGGATTACTGTATGTCTACTGCTATGCCAAATCTGGTCAGCTATAGATTATCGCAAATATGAATATTTGAAAATGCTTGCTTTTTATTGCTTTCACAATAATGGGTATGCATTTGTTGTTTGTGTTATTTTATATGATTTTAATTATTTTATATTTTTATTTCATTGTGATATTCTTAGGTAAAGGCATAACAGCAGTCTGAATAATCATTGACCACTGATCATTTTCTTTGGCTTACTGTATGTCATTTATAAAACCATTTATACTTGCTACCAGTATTGTAACTATTGGTAAAGTAGTTACCTCTGCATTGACAATGAAAATAGCAACCTACTGGACAAGAAAATGTCCCACCTAGTCAATAGAATAGGCATGGATGGCTCCAGGTTATCTGCTACGGTTGTCTCTATCCCAAATGGAAGGTGACAGTTACTAGAACCTGTCAATATCAAAAGAATCCGGCAACAGACAACTGTTAGTATGTTTATACTCAAATCTATCAGTACTAAGTATATAAAGGCATTTTTTTAACGTTTTAGATAGACTGAGGAAGGTTTATATCTCTTGCCAAGTGTTTATGGCTGTCTTTGCTGGGAGATATCCACCTCCTATAGAAATCCCTTGAGAACAAAAGGTGATGGGAAATGTTCCAATTGTGACTCGTGCCTAAGACAGGAATTCCCATTATTTTCAAAATATTTTCTCTCACTTCCTGTTATGTACCCAATACAGTAAGTGAAGGGAAATCTTTGCAGCTGGATAGCAAATATGAACCTAATTGGGGTTTTAATCTTTACATTTTTACCCAAAAATAACATCTGTGGGTATAGCATTCTATACAGTATATGGTAGTTTTCTATTTACTATATTTATTTTTTGTTTTTTTTCTACTGGTTGAACTAGATGGACTTATTTCTATTTTAACCTAACTATGTAGCTATGGGGTCTATTTACTAAAGGTGGAGAGTGCAAAATCAGGCTTACTTCTGCATAGAAATCCCACCAGCTTCTTACCTCAGCTTGTTCATTTAGGCTCCATTCACACTTGTGCGACTTGTCATGCAACTTTGATGTACAAGTCATTCCAAATATTTTCCAATGATAATCATTCATATATGTGCAAATTAAAGATGCAGCAACTTTACAGTAGTTCACAACTAGTTTGGTCTGACTTTCATGCAACTTGAGGGCCATAGACTTCAATGTTAACCCTCAAAATTTGCATGAAAGTTGTACCTGAATGTTATACAATGCAGCAGTTGTCCATTATCACTGGTCAAAGCCAAATTCTTATCCAAGTTGCACCATCCAAAGTTTCACTCCAAACTCGGCGCAACTTTGGAGTCGTACAAGTGTGAATGGAGCCTTAAGCTTTGGGAAACAAATCTGGAAGCTGATTGGTTCTTCTGCAGAAGTGAGCCTGATTTTGCACTCTCCAGCTTTAGTAAATAAACCCCTGTGACTGAATAGGAGGTCAATGTGCTCATGGGAATATATCTAAAGGCATAGTACACCCTTTGCAAAAAATAATAAATGCACCCATGCTGATTAGTTTAAAAAATGTGCATTTAATATTTTATTTGCATTGGGGCCTGCAAAGCATTACAACCACAGTCAGTGGATCATGAGTACAATACTCTGGTTCCTGCAGACTATTCCTCCAGCAGCAGGGCCGTATTGAGGTATGGACTGTCAATTGGGGGGCTGAAGGAGTTATCAGTGGGCTATAAGTGCAGTGGTGTCACTGTACTTGTGCTCCATTGAGAACTACTATCCTCTGCTGTAGGCAATGAATGGCTAATGTGAATGGATGATGAGGCTATGCATGTGGAACTATGCATGGCTGCCCAGAATTCAAATAATGAAAGGATGATGTGGGGAGAAGAGCCCCTTGGGTACATAACAAGGAGGGGTTTACCTGCAGTGAATAATTGGTAAACTTCACACTTACTGATTTATAACTACGCCGCTTAGTTAAACTCCAGCAAGATTTTCTTTTCAATACGTTTTTATTGAAGATTTTAAACATATATCGAGGCAGTGCAGTAGACAAAGTTCAAGACATCTCGATGAGAACTATTACAAAGTTGCGTTCCTTGAAAACTGAAATAATTGTAGTTGACCATCAATGACATACTAAGATTTTCTTTAGATCTTCTAGGGTATTGATTTATAGAGTTTCAATGGTCACTGGGAAAATGAAAATTAAGGAGGAAGAGAGATTGTGGTACAAAAATAAAAGATAACCTTTAAGGCCTCATAAACACGGACGTTTTTTGACGCTGGGGGAAGAGAGATTGTGGTACAAAAATAAAAGATAAACTTTAAGGCCTCATAAACACGGACGTTTTTTGACGCTGGCGTTTTCTGCAGCTCTCCATGTTAGTCAATGGCCCCATGAAAACGCTGACGTTTTTGAGCTGTAGATGGCGTCGGCGTTAGTGAGCTGAAACTAGAACCCACGGCCAGCGCGTTTTGAGGCTGTAACGTTTTGGCATTTTTTGACGCCGATGCCGCAAAACGCCAACTAACGCCAACAGACGCCAACTAATATTGTACCGGCGTTAACTGGCGTTTTTGACGCCAACGTTTTTAGGTTGAAAAATAGCAGAGGGATGATTTTTTAAAAAAAACGCCTATTGACGCTGACGCTCACTAACGTCGATGCATAGCGCCGAAAAACGCAGATTTTTTTTTTTCCTTGACGTCGGGCCCGACGTTTTGTTTATTTTTAAAGAAACGTCCGTGTGTATGAGGCCTAAAATGGATAGAAAAGAGAGGGAAATTTCAGAGATTTCTGAGCACAGGCACTAGGAAGAGATCGAGTGGTAGGGTTAAAGTGCTACTAAACCCAGTATTATGAAAATAGTTCATCTGCCCCTCACAGCTTATAAATCTTTTTTACATTAAAATACTGCCACTATATACCTTTTTAGCTGATCTGTATACCATGGTCAGTGATAGACTGCAGTTTCTCCAGTGCTGAGAGTTCAGGTAGAAGATTTCCACTATAGCCTGTATACACGCCCACATGTGTGATGTCAATATCATGTGACCTGGCTATCTCTGAGAACAAGTGAGTGTTCTCTCCAGCATAAAAGACACAGCTGAGCATGTGCAGGAGGACTAACCTGCCTGTGTTAAGCTGGCCTTCCCCAGAAAGACAGTGCAGGGAGGGAAGATTCCATGCATACAGGATAAAACAGTCTTTTTACACAGTGTAGAGGATTAACCCTTTAAGTTTCACAGAGAGTATAACAAACATGCTATGCTGCATATACAGACTGATTTTACTGTTGTGGGTTTAGTAACACTTTAATTATGTCCCTGCTCTAATATGATTGGAGTCAAGGACTACTTCATCGGAGGTCCAACAAAGTAAGATTGATGTCAGCTAAATTTCTGTATCATCTGGATGATTGTGGGGGTCGAAGACCACCATGTTCTAGAAGAGAACCTGTTTGGATAAGGTGAATAAAAATCAATAAATGAAATTGGTTATTTGTGCAAGTTTCTGGCTTCATATTTAGCAAGTTTTTTTTTTTGGATACATCTCAGTCACTTAGGCTCCGTTTCCACTAGTGCGACTTGTCATGCGACTTTGGACACAAAGTCGGATGACAAGTCACATTCCATTGATTTCAATGGCACCATTCCCATCCATGCCATTTAAAGTTGCAGCGGCCTTAAAAAGGTTCCTGCACTACTTTGATCCAGAGACAGTAAAGTTGGATCAAAGCTGCACTAAAGCCGCATCAACGCCACCCTCCAAATCACACAAATTTGGGGTCACAATAGCAAAAATGTAGCCTTAGAGTCACTTAGATGTCTGCAGATGCTCGGCTGTATATCCACAATAAGCTCCCAGTTCGCTTCCTGGTGGTACGCGATGACGTCACAGGCTCCTCCCTGACACGGTTTGTCACAGATCACGTGACTTTCTAAGTCATCTAAGGGGCTTCTGTACCCCCCCTATGTACTTAGTGGTTTACCCGAGTATATCAGAGGTAGTGCACGACCAAATGTGAGTGTCTTTTTCTATCTATTAAATAAAACTCTTTTTAAAACAGTAAGCACTAGATTTGTTTCCTGTCCATATGATATACACATGGATTACTACTGTCTTAGTTGTATGAGAGGGCCAGGAATACCAGAGCAGCTGTCATCCAGAGGATTTATACCCCTGAGGGGAAGGCATGATTAGACCATACAGTGAGGTCCATAAATATTGGGACAACGACACAATTCTAATCTTTTTGGCTCTATACACCACCACAATGGATTTGAAATGAAAGGAACAAGATGTGCTTTAACTGCAGACTTTCAGCTTTAATTTGAGAGTATTTACCTCCAAATCAGGTGAACGGTGTAGGAATTACAACAGTTTGTATATGTGCCTCCCACTTTTTAAAGGGACCAAAAGTAATGGGACAAATTAACAATCATAAATCAAACTTTCACTTTTTAATACTTGGTTGCAAATCCTTTGCAGTCAATTACAGCCTGAAGTCTGGAACCCATAGACATCATCAGATCAGACGCTGGGTTTCATCCCTGCTGATGCTCTGCCAGGCCTCTACTGCAACTGTCTTCAGTTCCTGCTTGTTCTTGGGGCATTTTCCCTTCAGTTTTGTCTTCAGCAAGTGAATTGCATGCTCAATCGGATTCAGGTCAGGTGATTGACTTGGCCATTGCATAACATTCCACTTCTTCCCCTTAACCTCCCTGGCGGTATGATTATTTCAGATTTTTGGTGCTGAAAGCGGTGCCATTATTTTGCATGGAAATTTGGAGTTTTATATTTTAAGCCTGTAATTCTTAGGAATAACTCACTTAAATCTGTCCAAACAAGAGTCTAGTAGACATCCCGGGTATGATAACGTTTGAAACAAGAAATCATAAATTATAATATAATAAATAACTATAAATAATTATCAAAAATAATAATATAATAGTAATAAAATGTATTCAATAATGTAATGAAATCAAAAACACTGAAATTTGCTCATATGCAGAATTGTCGCTGTCGTCACTTTCAGTGTCTGATGATAAATTTCCCCAAAAATCAGTATCACTCAATTCTGCAAATTATTCTTATTTACTATCGCTGTTTTCTAGCTGATCAAACAACACTTTTGAGGTAAAGGGACACTTTTTGATTGCCATGGACATTCTCAAGTTTCCAGGCAGAAAGAATGACATATATAATATAAAAGTGCATGCAGGGCACTGGGCAAACCACTAGGGACAAAGGGGATGTGAAATTATTTCATACAGCAATGTAATCTTACAGATTACAGTGTACTGTACGTTTACTATGTGTTTCACTTTTGGAATTTGCCGCCAGGCTCCGCCCCCATGCGACCCAACACTCGCAGGGAATGGAGCTCGGCACACAGAGGCATCGGGCGGAAGACACAGCCCACGGACACAGCGTTGGGACATCGCTGGATCCAGGGGACAAGGTAAGTAACCCAGCCGTGGATCCAGTGATGCAATCCCGAGTGTGGCTCGGAGTTACCGCTCTTGGTACAGAAAATTCACCCCGAGCGACACTCGGGAATACCGCCAGGGAGGTTAAAAAACGCTTTGGTTGCTTTTGCAGTATGCTTCAGGTCATTGTCTATCTGTACTGTGAAGCGCTGTCCAATTAGTTTTGAAGCATTTGGCTGAATATGAGCAGATAATGTTGCCCGAAACACTTCAGAATTCATCCTGCTGCTTTTGTAAGCAGTCACATCATCAATAAATACAAGAGATTTACATGTCCATGCCATGACACTACCACCACCATGCTTCACTGATGAGGTGGTATGCTTTGGATCATGAGCAGTTCCTTTCCTTCTCCATACTCTTCTCTTCCCATCACTCTGGTACAAGTTGATCTTGGTCTCATCTGTCCATAGGATGTTGAAGGCTTTTTTAGATGTTGTTTGGCAAACTCTAATCTGGCCTTCCTATTTTTGAGGCTCACCAATGGTTTACATCTTGTGGTGAACCCTCTGTATTCACTCTGGTGAAGTCTTCTCTTGATTGTTGACTTTGACACACATACACCTACCTCCTGGAGAGTGTTCTTGATCTGGCCAACTGTTGTGAAGGGTGTATTCTTCACCAGGGAAAGAATTCTTCGGTCATCCACCACAGTTGTTTTCCGTGGTCTTCCGGGTCTTTTGGTGTTGCTGAGCTCACCGGTGCGTTCTTTCTTTTTAAGGATGTTCCAAACAGTTGATTTGGCCACACCTAATGTTTTTGCTATCTCTCTGATGGGTTTTTGTTTTTTTCAGCCTAATGATGGCTTGCTTCACTGATAGTAACAGCTCTTTGGATCTCATATTGAGAGTTGACAGCAACAGATTCCAAATGCAAATGGCACACTTGAAATGAACTCTGGACCTTTTATCTGCTCCTTGTAAATGGGATAATGAGGGAATAACACACACCTGGCCATGGAACAGCTGAGCAGCCAATTGTCCCATTACTTTTGGTCCCTTAAAAAGTGGGAGGCACATATACAAACTGTTGTAATTCCCACACCGTTCACCTGATTTGGATGTAAATACCCTCAAATTAAAGCTGAAAGCCTGCAGTTAAAGCACATCTTGTTCCTTTCATTTCAAATCCATTGTGGTGGTGTACAGAGCCAAAAAAGATTAGAATTGTGTCAATGTCTCAATATTTATGGACCTGACTGTATGTGGGGTCATCCGGGGAGGTGAGCGCATACTTTTGACCAGTGGAAGGCACTACCCACGGAAGGGTGTGAATTCAGTCATTACCACAGAGTGTTTTCTTTTGGCATGTTCACTTTTTAAATGGACTGGTTACATTAGCATTTATATTATTATTGCCACAAGGTGGCCATGTTCAGGGATGTATGTTTATTTGATATAATTTGGTATCTATATCATGCCACTATATTGATTTGTTTGCAGTAAGTTTTCACCACCACTGTTACAATATAATTATTTTAAACAGGAGAGTCTCACCATTACTGCTGTTAAATAAGTATTCAAATTGCATTATTCATGTTCGCTATACCACTGCTGCAGTATTGTATATATGTTTTTATATTGTGGAAGAGGTAGCGCTTCACCATTACATTTTGAAATGAAGAATTTTCCAGCAAAATTTACCTTGTAAAAAATGTACCTTAAATCTATTTTGGAAGATTTGTGAAACACCTGTTATTGTAAGAGTAATTCTTTGCTTTTAATTCATTCTCTATGACAACTCCTCCCACAAAATTGCATGTCGCTATGATGCCTTCAGAAAATATGCAGTCTTTTTATGGAGGACAAGGATTACACTTTGCACTGTGACGCACACTGTGTGAGACAATGAGAGGGTGTGGCAGGGCAGAGTCTTTCAAGAAGATAGACAGCAATCTGTCAGCTATAGGGTGTTGTGGAAGATGAAATAGAAACTTCAGTTTTGTAAGAAGAAATGGATCCTTACCAATATATGGCTATATGCTGTACAAATTTTGGCCAGTTACTAAAGCCTCATATACACGGTGCGACGGTCGTATGAAAATGGACGTACGACCGCTTGCTGTACGATCATCCGACCGTTAGTACGTGCGCTTAGAACAGCCGATGAGCAAACTAGAAAACTTTAGTTGTACAAACAAGCGGTCGTATGACCGTTGCATCGTGTGTACAGAGAAGTTGGTCCAACAAGTTGTACTGTGCAAAACACACATGCTCAGAAGTCAGGAACGCCCGGAAGTGTCAGTTTGTGTAAACCTACGTTCCTACTTCACAAATGATATGCACCTGAGCTTCCTCTTTATACGTTCGTAACACGTAACTACGTTCAGCTTGGTTGTACGATCGCTTAGTGCATGTCAGTACTCGAGATACATCAGCCAACATACGATTTGGTCCGTTCGGTCGTACAACGATCGCACCGTGTGTACGAGGCTTTAAGCCTCGTACACATCATAAGAAAATGGGACAAAAAAAACAAAAACCTGTTAGCGTATGCTCGCAAACTAAAGAATACATTACATAACCGCAGGAAGTTGTATTGTGTCTTATGAGAATTTTCGGAACTACAGAAACCTATTTGTTTTCAATATAAGACTACCATGCAAAAAAAAAAAAAAGACGATCATCTGTTTGATATTCTCATCTCAGCTTTATGAACTGGCCAAAATTAGCATTGGGGGTGGCTCTGTGCCAATGCTTTGCTTCGTGGCTGTTGAAAAAGTTATATATTGTGCCCACTCAATGCTACCGATTCAAGTCAATGGAGTTGCGCCGCTAGTGTGTGCAGAAAGAGGCCTTCAAGTAGAATTCTGGGATAACCCTTCCTAAACTAAAACATACCTCATTCCCCTTCATAAAACTAAAACGCATTCTAACCTGTGTAAAAAAGATGCTTAAATATTTCCATGCCACTCCTGTCACGTGATCTCCCCTGTGTCAGCCAGTGGCTGGCTACAAGGGAGAGTAGAGAGCGCTTGACATCACCCATAGGCTTCAATGGCCCATCAGTTGTCTGTGCTCCCTCCCCTGTACCTAATTAGGGATGGGGCATTCATTTAAAATGGGTGTGATTTTACAAGAAGCATATCATTAACCTATTGCCATACTTTAAGTAAGCATATATATGAGAGCTGTAGTTATGGGACTAAAAAGATATGAAAGTAAACATTAAAGTATGTAGTGCAGGGCAGTAAGAAATGACATTGCAAAGTTGAGGATGGTATGTAGCAGCAGGGCAGTCGGTGAGCAGTATGTACTGGAATGATGATCAGTATGTAATCACAAGGAAGTCAGTGAGCAGTATGAAGTGGCAGAGCAGTCAGTGAGTAGTATGTACTGGAATGATGATCAGTGAGCAGTATGTAATCACAAGGAAGTCAGTGAGCAGTATGAAGTGGCAGAGCAGTCAGTGAGTAGTATGTACTGGAAGGACGATCAGTGAGCAGTATGTAGTGGGAAGGATGATCAGTGAGCAGTATGCAGTGGCAGAGCAGTTAAGCTGGGTTCACACAGTAGTGACAAAGCAGTTAGTGAGCAGTATGTACTGGAAGGATGATCAGTGAGCAGTATGCAGTGGCAGAGCAGTTAAGCTGGGTTCACACAGTAGTGACAAAGCAGTTAGTGAGCAGTATGTACTGGAAGGATGATCAGTGAGCAGTATGTAGTGACAGAGCAGTTAGAGAGCAGTATGTACTGGAAGGACGATCAGTGAGCAATATGTAGTGACAGAGCAGTTAGAGAGCAGTATGTACTGGAAGGATGATCAGTGAGCAGTATGTAGTGACAGAGCAGTTAGAGAGCAGTATGTACTGGAAGGACGATCAGTGAGCAGTATGTAGTAACAGAGCAGTTAGTGAGCAGTATGTAGTGGAAGGATGATCAGTGAGCAGTGATAAAGCAGTTAGTGAGTAGAATGTACTGGAAGGAAGGAAGATCAGTGAACCGTATGTAGTGACAGAGCAGTTAGTAAACAGTATGAAGCATCAGAATGTACTGTCAGGGGGGTCCTCGTCACTTATCGCAATGCTGAGGAGATGGAAGACTTTCCTGACTGCTTAATTCTGTCTCCTCCCATCATCTTCAGCCGAGGGATCAGCCAGAATAAAGCAGTCATCCACGGGAGGAGTGAAGGAGGCAGCCCCAGCCCCACCCACCAATTGTGGTTACCTCTGGCAATTTTCACGCTAACTCAGAGGACGTGGGACAGCTAATGCCGCCCACCATGCTGACCAGACCAGTGTGCCAGTACATTTAGTTGCAATGAAAGGGACACTTACTGCAGCTGTCCCCATGGTTGGCATCTTAGGACAAATCCTAGAACAAAGCAGTCATGGGACAGCTGTCTAAAAAGCGTGACTGTCCTGGAAAATCTGAGACTGTTGGCAAGTATAGGACAGATGCCCGTCTTGGAAGTATCTGTGTGCTGTACGTGCCTGTCAGTCCATGGGTCGGAGGCCTAATATTTTGCATGCAATACCCACATACATGTAATCAAAATTATTTTCCATGATTGTGGTACTGTATTATAATTTCCAGGTCCAATATACTATTGAAGCACCCAATGATATTTTCTTAAAGGACACATTTCCTTTAGAAATAACAGGCTATATTTGGTGGTATTCCTACATTGGATAATGCTCAAAATCAAATCAATGTCCATTAGGAGGGTAAAAAGGATACCTTTAAGTATAAAGTATGTAGGCAAAGGGCACAACCCTGCCACACCTCACTACAGAGACCATGAAGAATTATTATTAAAAAAATGGTTAAACCCATCAATACCGTTTATTAGCACAACTATTCCTATGTTAATGAGCTATTCAAAATACCAAATGCAATAATGTAGCCCATTTACTCACCAGTACCCATATGT
>BLSH010148082.1:177893-192396 GCA_018402905.1 Glandirana rugosa
GCCCCGAGTCTGGTATGCGGCGTGTGACGTAGTTTAACCAGACGTACCGACAGTAGGGTCTTCCTTCGGACTACGTGTTCTTTCGGGCGTTTGTCAAACGATTTCTGTTCGTCTGATTCCTGTACCTAATGACCTTGGTACAAGACACCAGACTACTCTAGTTCTATTTACATAAACAAGTCTACCACAGTGTGCACACACCGCGTTGGTCCACTCCTCATGTTTCTGTTCACACAGAACGGATGTCAGTTCGTACCACCACCCTCACAGTACCAGACCCCAACGTACTCACGACGGCTATGACCCCTCGATGTCAAACCTGGTTGCGCCACACACGTGTGACACCATCTGAACAAATACATTTATCTTGATCTCATCAGACCACAGAACATGGTTCCAGTAATCCATGTCCTTAGTCTGCTTGTCTTTAGCAAACTGTTTGCGGGCTTTCTTGTGCATCAGGCTTCCTTCTGGGATGACAGCCATGCAGACCAATTTGATGCAGTGTGCGGCGTATGGTCTGAGCCCCGACAGGCTGGCCCCCCCACCCCTTCAACCTCTGCAGCAATGCTGGCAGCACTCGTATGTCTATTTCCCAAAGACAACCTCTGGAAAGGATGCTGAGCACGTGCACTCAACTTCTTTGGTCGACCATGGCGAGGCCTGTGCTGGGTGGAACCTGTCCTGTTAAACTGCTGCCACCGTGCTGCAGCTCAGTTTCTGGTTCTTGGCAATCTTTTTATAGCTTAGGCCATCTTTATGTAGAGCAACAATTCTTTTTCTCAGATCCTTCGTTCTTTGCCATGAGGTGCTATGTTGAACTTGTGACCAGTATGAGAAAGTGAGAGTAATAACACCAAATTTAACACACCTGCTCCCCATTCACACCTAAGACCTTGTAACATTAACGAGTCACATGACACCAGGGAGGGAAAATGGCTAATTGGGCCATATGTGGACATTTTCACTTAGGGGTAAACTCACTTTTGTTGCCAGCAGTTTAGACATTAATGGCTCTGTGTTAAGTTATTTTGAGGGGACAGCAAATTTACACTGTTATACAAGCTGTACACTCACTACTTTACATTGTAGCAAAGTGTCACTTCTTCAGTGTTGTCACATGAAAACATATAATACAATATTTACAAAAATGTGAGGGGTGTACTCACTTTTGTGAGATACTGTACATGGTATGCATACATATTGGTATAAACATTTGGAGTTTTTTTTGTAACTAAAAAATTATAATACATTTATTGGAGGAAGATGCCAAATAAAATAGAGTTGACCTCTAAAATGATAGCGACATTTATAAGATCCAACTAAAGTGTTAATCCTTTTGCTACCAGAGCTATTTTTGCTATTTTTTTTTTTGAACATTTTAGGCTTGAAGATTAGTTGAATTCCCCTAACATTATTCATTTGTTTAAAGCAGGGACCATAAATAATATGGTAGTTGCTATTTTTTATGTCACATGACATTAGCGCAATGGTTTACCAAATGCATATTTTCAATAAAAATTATCTTTAAGTGCACACAAATGCATTATATTATCCAATTTCTGGGTGCAATATAATAAACATTTGTGCGCACCTGTGAGACTTTGGTGCCCAAAATTGTCCATAGGCGATAACAGCCCTTATAGGTCATCAGTTAGTATTAACTTTGAATAATGGCCCCCGAATTATTGCTCTCACACTGGCATGTATGGTGATAAAGAACATATTGTACAATCGCCATTTTCATATGTGTTTATGTATGTGGGGGCAGGGGCTGTAAAAGATTTTGCTTTTATTTATCCCTTTAAAACAAAAAAAAGATAAAAATAAACTTTAGCTTTAAACACTAAAGTATAACTAAAGGAAAAACATTTTTTTTTCCCGTTTTTGGATAGAGTGGAGATTTACCCTCTTTTTTTGCCCTGTTTACCATTATCATTGAAAGTACAAGAAAATCTTAGTGAGCATATCCCAATAAAGGACCATGAACTGGCACCTGTGCTCCCCTTGGCTCCTAGAAGAATATTCAGAAAAAACTCCCACCACTGGCAATAAAGTAGCATTGAGTATTTTAAAAATTCTTAACAAAGATCTCCAGATTGATACACATAGGCTCCCCTACAAAGTCCAATTTCTTTTTCTGTACAACCTGATGAGATATTGGAGATATTTTAACTCAGTGGAATTGAGCGTTTTCAGGGAGACCACGCCAGTCACTTTTATTGAACAAATGCTGAATCAAAGCCCTTTACATAAGGATTTATCAGGCAGGTGCATCAGTTTCACACAGCATTTAAAGCAAAAAAGCCACTTAGCTATATAGTAGCTCACCCAGGCTACACAGCTCTCAGCCTAGAATGCAGACCCTCAATCCATGACAGTCAAAATAATAACAAGTCACCTGGCTTTCTATCAGTAGCGCCACTGTGTAGGCCCCAACCCTGGGCCTTTAGCTTTTGATTGGTCCCTCAGACTGTCTCACCCGGCTCTCCCAGCCCCCTGGGTTGTTCTGGCTATCTTCAGTTGTAGAATCCTGCGACATGGGCTGACACCATGGCCTCTCAATAGGGGATCTCCTTGCACCCGTCTGAAGCCCTCTTGTCTCCTAACCTGAGACCTGACCACTAAGCAATGCCCGAACCTAATCATTATAAGGGCTGAGTGTACCTGGACACACACTCTGCTGGTCTTCTGCAAGATCAGGACACTGGGTTGGAGCTTTCTTCCCCCCCCAAAGCACTTTGAAATCTCCAAACTATGCAGCCCAATCTGGGAATACCAAAATCCGGAAAGCGTTTTCTCTGCTCATAATCAATAGTCCAGAGTCCCACACTGCAACAGGCAAATTCTATTTACAACTATTATCACAGGGTCTACACAGAAAGTGAATTTGATTTCATGAAAAAAAAAATTAGAGTGAACGATGTTAAAGGGAAGTATATTATAGTTTTAGAGGATGCATATTTAAAGCAGAACTCCGGGTTCGGCAACAAGTCCCCCATTAGTACACCCCCTACACTTAACACTAAACAGTTATTACATTTGTGAAATTCCTTACCTTTTGAAGAGATATGTCCAATGTAATTTATAGGAAGTTAGCTCTGTGATTCTAAAGATGCAGCATGTATTCTGCCAGGCAGGAGCTGTTAGAACAGTGATTACATCATATCCCCTTCTCTCTTTACAGGATCCTCAAACTACATTTCCCATCAGGCATTGCACATTTCAATGAACGTGGGGGTACACTAGGCCTGTAAATGTGAACAAGCCCACTTCAACATGAATCATGCCCCTCATTCTGCATCCAGGCCCGCTAACCAGTGGCACACAACATATCTGTTCTCTCCTCTCCAGCCACAAGAAGATAAACATATTGCCCTTACTTTCTGTAATCATTACTGAACTGTAGACACATCCCATAATGATATATTATACACACTGTACTCTGTTGTAATTCTGCTGTAATTCACTATTAGAAATATTCCTCCTCCTACTGCAGATTTGAGATCATTATATCAGCAATTAGATGTGAGAACATCCCTAGACACAAGTAAATATCAGCATGAGAAAAAAACAAAAAGTACAGCGCTAACTTACTAATCAATAACAGAAGAATGGTGGAACCCTCTTATATATGGAGATCTCAATAAACTTCAATATTACCACAATATCGGCCTCTGTGATATGTAACATCACACGTAATACACATCACATTGAAAATAAGACCTAAAAATGAAACTTTGCAGGGATGGTGGAAACCCCTCCTACACATATTTGGCAGTGTACTGTGTCAGTAAAGTAGTGCTGCTAATCAGTGCAGTCACACCAGTGCCGCTTATCAGTGCCCACCAGTGCCGCTTATCAGTGCCCACCAGTGCCGCTTATCAGTGGCCATCAGTGCGGCTTACCAGTGTCCAACAGTGCCGCTAACCAGTGTCCAACAGTGCGTGCTTGTCAGTGCCCAACATTGCATGTTTGTCAGTGCCCAACAGTGCATCTTGTCAGTGCCCAACAGTGCATCTTGTCAGTGCCCAACAGTGCATGCTTGTCAGTGCCCAACTGTGCGGCTTATTAGTGCACAGCGGGGAGCGTGAGATCATTCCGCATTACAGAGCTGAGGTCTTGTTGACAGGTGTGGTGTGTTTGCTATGTCTGGTATGAGAAAACACCACTCACTGTAATGTCCGCCTCCCGGACGGCATTGTGATGGACAACTCACCGAGAGATGGACATTACATTGAGCGGTGTTTTCACATACCAGAAATATCACACCTGTCAACGAGATCTCCACTCTGTAATGCGGGATGATCTCACTTTCAGCGCTGTGCTGAGATACTGTAAATAGCGGGCGGCGGGGGGTGTTGGCAGGGAGGAGGAGGGAGCAGAGGTGGAGGAGGGAGGACGACACCACCTTCATGGGTGGCACAGACAGAGGGCTGCGAGACCCCCTCCACCCACTACAGCAAGCCAAGCGGAAATGCCAGTCCATTGCTTCTTCTATAAAACTACAAGTGAGGCGTTACAAGACCGCTAGCTGAAAGTACAGGAGAAATTTCAGCCAGCGGTCTTGCAAACAGGAAATCACTAGACAATAATCGTTTTTCAGCAAGGTCAGCAGGTTATTGCAGAGGAATTACAGAGCTCAGCAGAAGATGGATGGCATAGTTGGTGAAAGTAGGAGATCGGCAACAAGGACATGGAAAATAGTTTTTACCCGGAGTTCTGCTTTAAGTTGTTATTACAGTATTTACATTAAAGCCCATTGATTGATAAAGAGTTGATTGCTTATTTATATCTAGGAGACACAAAACAGAGAACACCGGATCGCGCAGATAAAAACTTTAATAGTGTAAAACACTTTAATAATAAAAAATAAATATACAATTGCACTTACAATAAAGTGTCTTGATCAGGACATAGCATCAGGAATACCCCTCTAATTGTAAAACTGGTCACACCAACAGATGCAGAAGACACTTTCACTGGGTAGCTGGCAAAAGGAGAAATGCTCAGGGACGTTTACCTCCTCAATGGACATTGCAGAAACCATAGACAAGGAATGCACAAAAAATGTCCCTGGAGTGTGGAAACAGAAGACCAAAATTGTATCCTGGATATGTAAAGTACTTCCACTAACATGTTTCTTGGCCCATGCTCCTTCTAAGGCATCATTTTTCCAGAACTGGGCTTAAATTAGTCTTTGATGTGACTTAGGTGTACGTTTATCAAACAGAGATAATTTATCACATTTCAGTTCTCAGCAGTTCTCTGTGAAAAATCATCTCCACTGGCACCCTGTTTATGAAGCAGAGAACATTTCTTCTCAGAAGGAGAAGAGAGGAGAAGTTTTTCCTCGGAGAACACCTGAGATCTGTGTAGAAGGGGGAGGGGTGCCTGTGATCTGGGTGAGATACCTGGGTGTCATTGCAGAGCAGCTGAGTTTAATAGGTGAAACCAAAGTTTAACCACTTCAGCCCCGGAAGGATTTCCAGCTTTAGGACCGGAGCCCTTTTTGCGATTTGGCGCTGCGTCGCTTTAACTGACAATTGAGCGGTCGTGCGGCGTTGTACCGTTGTACCCAAACGAAATTTGCGTCCTTTTTTTCCCACAAATAGAGCTTTCTTTTGGTGGTATTTGATCATCTCTGCGTCATTTCTGATCGCCGCTATAAACAAAAGAAGATCGACAATTTTGCAAAAAAACCCTTTTCTTACTTTTTGCTAAAATACAAATCCAAAAAAAAAATATAAAAAAACATTTTTTTTCACCGTTTTTGGCCGATTTATATTCTTCCTCATATTTGCGATAAAAAAAATCGCAATCGGCGTTTATTGATTGGTTTGCGCAAAAGTGGTCGTGTTTACGGATGATGAGAATTCATTTTTGGGGTTTTTCATTTTTTTTTATTTTTTACTAGTAATGGCGGCGATCTGCGATTTTTAGCGGTACTGCGATATTGGGGCGGATATGTCGGAACGTTTTGACACTTTTTTTGGGACCATTGGCATTTATACAGCGATCAGTGCTATAAAAATGCACTGATTACTGTGTAAATGCCATTGGCAGTGAAGGGGTTAACCTGCAGGGGGTGCGCTAAGGGTTAACTATGTTCCCTGGGCGTGTTCTAACTGTAGGGGGGCTTGCCTAGCTGGGGAAGGGAAGTGGTCACAGCCTTCACTTACAGCAGTGGTTCTCAACTCCGGTCCTCGGGCCCCCCCAACAGGCCAGGTTTGCAGGATAACTGAAATACATCACAGGTGATAGAATTTTACTGCTCAGTGATTGCAGTATTCTAGTCTGCATCTTCCCAAGGTAATACTTAAAATCTGGCCTGTTGGGGGGGCCCGAGGACCGGAGTTGAGAACCACTGACTTACAGGAAGGCTGTGATCACAGCCCTTCCCCCTCACTCAGAGCGGAGGTCTGTGTTTACATACACGGACCTCCGTTCATTCACTCTGGGGGGGGGGCATCGCGGGTGGCCGGCGGCAATCGAAGCCGCCGCACCCGCTCCCTGGCCCCCCCCGAACACAGTGAGCGCGCGTGCGCGAGCTCACAGTGGCTCTGTATCGCGCCCGCCGTCGTATGACGGCGATTTGCGTTACAGAGCCACTCTGTCTCCGTCAATTGCCGATCAGCGGTCGGCAAGCGGTTAAAAAGACCGTATAAATACATGAAAATAATAAGCACTGATCACTGGTGATTTTTTTTAACAGTTTTTAAGCACATTTTGGCATATTTTTAAATGTGTATTTTGTCCCATTTTTGTTGCACATTTTGACATTATTTAAAAAACACCAAAATGCACATAAAAATGTGCTGCTTTTTAACAGGGCGTTTTGGTGTTGATTTTTTTTACTGGGCATTTTGGCACTTTTCTAAACACACATTTTGGTGCTTTAACGCACATTTTGGCACAGGTTATTTTAAAATGCATTTTGGTGTAGTTTGTAATGCACATTTTGGCACTTCTTTTAGCACATATTTTGGCACTTATTAATGTGCATTTTGATTTGTTTTTTTATGTGTATTGTTGCAAACAGCACATCTGCTAGCCACTTTTGGGGTGCCATTAACACCACAAGCATAACATGCATTTTGCATGCATTTCCAGAATGCACACAAAAACGCAGGTAAAACATTAGCTAAAATACATGTTAAAAAAACACCAAAGTGCACATAAAAATGTGCTAAAATGCGTTTAAAAAAAACACACCAAAATGTGTGTTGTTAAAAGTAGCAAAATGCGCATTAAAAAAACTGCACCAAAATGCACATAAAGACAGGCCCAAAAAGCTAAATTTAATCTTTTTTGGACATGCAGCGTTAAGCGTTTTTGCATATTGGCGCGTTGGTAGCATATTTGTGAAAGGACAAAATGTGTGGCAAAATGCATGTCTGCTAGCTGCATTTGGGGTGACATTAGCAATGAATGGCACCCAAAAACGCAGTACATATTTTGATACAATTTTAGTGCAATTTGGAACTGCGCCATGAATTGCCCAATTCTGCCAACAATTCTGCATTGCTCAGATGTGAATGAGTCCTAAAAGACAATATATAACTATAGTGTGTGTGTGTATATGTGTGTATATATATATATATATATATATATAACACAACTATACACATAAACATATATAGTTATTATTGATATCAATCCTTAACCTCGCTGGTGCTCATATAAAATGAAGAAAAAGGCCTTTTTCCTCACATCACAGCAGCTTCACACCCAAATTCACCACCTCTGAGCTGGTGAATCTGGGACGGAGATATTTTACAGAGATGACCAGTGAGATCTTCAGATCTCTCCTTCATAAACCGGCCATCTGTGTAAAAGTGAATGGCAGAAGGGTGTGTCCAGTGACAAGAAGTGAAGAACAGGTTTTCCACTCCTCATCTCAGCTTCTTAAACTGGTACAGCTGAGAGATCAGCTGTGATCCTCAGGATCTCAGCTCTTCTCTGTTTCATAAACGGACACCTTAATTTGCTATCCTTCAGCCCCAGTGTATGTAAACTCTAAAGATTTTTTCTTTGCTCCCTTTTGGTCTGTTAAAAATACAATTGAAAGCCTTTTATTATGTCTGTTTGTGCAAAAAAAAAAGCATAGCCGTTCATCCAGACAGAAATATTTGTACTGTTACTTTCTGTCTCTAACTGTTAGCATTGTTTTCTGTTTTCTCTGTAGACTACACAACACCCTCCCTTAGTATGCAGAAGATAAGGAGGTTTTATGTAGTCCTAACACACTCCCTGTCCTAGAGAAACAATGCTGCTTAGGTTCCCACCCCAGGACAGAATGGCAGGATTACCAGGTTAAAATAAAGTGAAAAAATGTGAAAGAAGAAAACGAATGCAGCCATCACATCTAAAGACCTTCAAGCTGCAATGCTATAAATTTTTGTTCTTGGGTTTATATATACATGTTTGCCTGCACGAGGATGCACAGGTTTTCTGTGCATTCCTGCTCAGGCAGTCTCAGTGATGTCTGTTGGAACACAGTGGCCGTATGGACACAGCTGCTAACATTTGTGTGGGTGCAGGTCTCGGAGCAAAGACAGTGTGAGTTTGGGGACCTGCACCCACATGGATGTCATATTGGGACACAGCAGCTGTGTCCGTGCAGCCGCTGTGTCCCAGTAGACATTAGTGGGACTTCCTGCACAACGATGCATTATTTTTTATTGAACTGGCCAACCCATTCACTTACACTGTGGGAAAAAGGGGTAAAGCAGAACCATTGTGTAGCATTACAAAGGAGTAAGGAGATCTTGTGCATGTACTGAACCACTACGGATGCCCCCGCGTGCACATATATCATTATATATCTTAGCCAATCTCTTTTCCATTTATTTCAAAAAAAGAAAATAAGAAGACTTTACATGGCATGACTTTCTACGTAACATTCACTTGAATTTTGAGCTCTCAGCTTGTCACAGGTGTCCTGCACTTGTAGGAATGTACTTTGCCTAGTAGAAATTGGTTTTGGGTCATTTTATTTAATACAGAAAAAACAGGTCACTAAAATTTCAACTCATTTCTGACACTAGTAATTAATTTTTTTCTGTTTACAAGTTTGCAATTGTGAGATCTCAGTAGTAGACTCTAAATAAGATTCCATAGCTGTTATTGTCTGTTTTGCTATTCTCAGGTAAGCACTGGAGGAAGAGCATCGTCGGAACGCAAAAAGGATGGGAGAAGGAGTAGCCAGAGTTGCAAGGAGGGTGAATGATCTCATAGAGAGTGGAGGACGTCATCTTGGTAAGTTTTTTTAAATTTTTTAAATTTTTTTTGCATTTTTTAAAATATTGATGGAAGTAAAGCCTCGTACACATGAGCCGATGGTTGGTCAACCAAACGTCCAACTTTTTCCCAAATTGGGCGATGGCGGATTGGTCTAGCATACTAACGAGAAGCAAGTAATCGGCCAACAAAGCCGAACGTAGTGAAGTGTTACGAGCATATAACGAGAAAGTTCAGGTGAATGTGATTTGTGAATTAGGAACACAGGTTTCATGACCGAACACTTCCTGGATTCCGAGCATGCATGTTTGCACTTCCAACTTTTGGTTGGTCAACTTCTGTACACACGAGCCAACAATTGGTCAACTCCTTGTTGGCCAACACAAGTTTTCTAGTCTCGACGATTGGAAATCGGCTGTAGAATCATGCGTACACATGATCAGATTATCGACCAACAGGCTGTTGGACGACCGTTGTTGACCAACAATCGAAACATGTGTACGGGCCTTTACTAACTTCACATTATTTAGATTTGCTTACTTTATTCCCCCTAGCAACCAATCAGAAAATAATTAGATCATAATCTCACTTCTAGATTAAATTATACATGGTTTGTTTACAAAGGAATGTATGCAAAATCGTTCCCAACTTTACCTTTCCCATTGTAGTGTTGATTTGAGGCAGAGTCGTGACTGCATGCTGCAGTTCTGGTTTCCTGTACATAGAAAAAGTTATTCTCAGATAATACAGTTTACCGCACTAAGGCTGTGTTCATACTGCTGCGTTGTGAGACACTGCATGTAATTCGCACAAGAACCGTAGCACATTCCTGTGCGAATTACATGCGTTGGCTCTGGGGTGGGATCCAAGCCATGGCCATGGCTCAAATCGCACCGTATTCACACCAAATTGGTGCAGGACCCTTTTTTGTCCGCACCAGAATTGGATCGCATGGGTGGGGTCCTTTCCCGATTGACGCCTATTATGGGAAAATGGGTTGGGTGGAGCCAATTCTGTGACGTCATTCCGCACAAGCAGGCTGGTGTTGACTGTTGCTGTGCTTGGTAGAATATTTGCTTCACTGGTTTTAAACTTCATAAATGTAAATGCATCTAATGCTTTTAATAAATGCCTGTTTTTAAAACGTATTAGACTACGAAGTCTTCCTTTCTCTGCACGTGTGGGGAGTCATTACCAGTCAACTATTTCATGTGCCTGATTCCTTTGGATCTCCATACTGATAAGGAGTGGAAAGGAATGGGTCTCCTTTTTGCTGCTGAGTTCTTAGGATGCACCTTAAGCGACTGAGATCTCTATACCCTGAGATCATTTATGTCTAGCGTGTGCTATACAGTGCCTTGAAAAAGTATTCATACCCCTTGAAATTTTCCAAATTTTTCATGTTACAACCAAAAACATAAATGTATTTTATTGGGATTTTATGTGATAGACCAACACAAAGTGGCACATAGATGTGAAGTGAAAGGAAAATGATAAATAGTTTTCAATTTTTTTTACAAATAAATATGTGAAAAGTGTGGCGTGCATTTGTATTTAGCCTCCTTTATCTGATACCCCTAACTAAAATCGAGTGTAACCAATTGCCTTCAGAAGTCACCTAATTAGTAATTAGAGTCCACCTGTGTGTAATTTAATCTCAGTATAAATACAGCTGTTCTGTGAAGCCCTCAGAGGTTGTTAGAGAACCTTAGTGCACAAACAGCACCATGAAAGCCAAGGAATCCACCAGACAGGTCAGGGATAAAGTTGAGGGATGTTTAAAGCAGGGTTAGGTTATAAAAAAACATCCCAAGCTTTGAACATCTCATGGAGCACTGTTCAATCCATCATCTGACAGTGGAGAGTATGGCATACTAACTGCAAATTTATCAAGGCATGGCCTTCCACCTAAACTGACTGGCCAGGCAGGGAGAGCATTAATCAGAGAAGCAGCCAAGAGGCCCATGATAACTCAGAAGGAGCTGCAGAGATCCACAGCTCAGGTGGGAGAATCTGTCCACAGGACAACTATTAATCGTGCACAAATCTGGCCTTTATGGAAGAGTGGCAAGAAGAAAGTCATTGTTGAAAGAAAGCCATAAGAAGTCCCTTTTGCAGTTTGCAAGAAGCCATGCGAGGGACACAGCAAACATGTTGAAAAAGGTGCTCTGGTCAGATGAGACCATCATTGAACTTTTTGGCCTAAAAACAAAATGCTACATGTGTTGGAAAACTAACACTGCACATCACCCTGAACACGCTATCCTCACCGTGAAACATGGCGGTGGCAGCATCATGTTGTGGGAATGCTTTTCTTTAGCGGAACAGGGAAACTGGTCAGAGTTGATGGGAACATGGATGGAGCAATCTTAGAAGAAAACCTTTTAGATTCTGCAAAAGACTTGGGACTGGGGCGGAGGTTCACCTTCCAGCAGGACAACAACCCTAAACATACAGCCAGAGCTACAATGGAATGGTCCAAATCATCTTCATGCGTTATAATGACCCAGTCAGAACCCAGATCTAAATCCAATTGGGAATCTGTGGCAAGATTTGAAAAATTTCTATTCAGACACTCTCCATCCAATCTGACAGAGCTTGAGCCATTTTGCAAAGAAGAATGGGCAAACATTTCACTCTTTAGATGTGAAAAGCTGGTAGAGACATCCCCAAAAAGACTTGCAGCTTTAATTGCAGTGAAAGGTGGTTCTACAAAGTATTGACTCAGGGGGGCTGAATACAAATGCATGCCACACTTTTCAGATATTTCTCTCTCTCTCTCTCTCTCTCTCTCTCTCTCGCTCTCGCTCTCTCGCTCTCACAGACCTGTAACTTCTTCTTTAAGAGGCTCCTTTGTCCTCCACTCATTTCCTGTATTAATGGCACCTGTTTGAACTCGTTATCAGTATAAAAGACACCTGTCCATAACCTCAAACAGTCAGACTACAAACTCCACTATGGCCAAGACCAAAGAGCTGTCAAAGGACACCAGAAACAAAATTGTAGACCTGCACCTGGCTGGGAAGACTGAATCTGCAATAGGTAAGCAGCTTGGTGTGAATAAATCAACTGTGGGAGCAATTATTAGAAAATGGAAGACCACGAGGGGAGGAGCCTGAAGATGGCGCCAGCCAGAGGCTGACGAAAGCCTGAATACCCCCACCACCACCGCTGCTGAATGAAGGACGGATAGCGTTCCGAACTGACTCACCCCCCTTCCTCGATCCCCGCACACCTTGCCCGCTGACCTGACAGCGCTGAGAGCCACCCGAGGTAAACCGCCGGTTCAGCTACCCAGAGCCACCACCGGAGGTTTTGAGGGAAAAGCTCCATACAGCGAGACGTCCCCTCCCCGGGCCGGGGCGGCGCCGCAGGGTTTGAAAAACGGCCGGGCGCGAGGCCGGGCCATACCCGACGATTTGGGCTGAAGTGCCGAGGGCTGGGGTTACAGGGTTGAAGGGGGGGAGCGGGGAGAAAGGCACCCGGAGCTCGGAGGTGAGCGAGGGGAGGTGGAGGACTAACGACACCCCCGAGAGGCAGAGGCCATGGCTTTGAGTGGCTTCCTGTCCCACAGTGTGTGGCAGGGTACCCACTGCGGCTCCCCCCCAACGGTGAAGAGAAGGTGAAGCGAGAGGAACGCATAATGGACCGGGGTCCTTGTCCCCCCCCTCGATCCCTTCTGGCCGTGCAGGAGCGGATGGCCCGGGGGCTGGGCACAGGGAGAGATGCCGGTTCCCACATCCCTCTAAACAGGTGGGACCGTCTGGTGCCCCCCCCCCTCGCATCTCCACAGGCAATCAGATAAGCCGTGGCTACCAAACAGCAGCCCAGAGAAGCGGAAATAGAGGAAGTTCCAGAAGGAGGACCGTGAGGAGGTGGTAAGGAGGAAGAGGAGCTGAATCCCGGGTAGGGGATTAAGAGACAGAATAAAGGAGCGGAGGCCAGATCCACAAAATAGGCTTCCTGCCACCGTCTGAGTGGCAGGGTACCTGCAGAATCCCCCCGGGCTATCTCTAACTGAAGACCAAAGGAAAGAAAAAAAAAAGGGAAATATAATCAATTTAATATACCCAAAACTTTAATTAGCGGAGAAGATCGGTGGGGAAGGCCGGAAACGCAGGGGGCGAGGAGGGAACGAGTTGATAATGAGTTATGGTGGATGCGGGGTGGTGGGGTGTGGGAGGTATAGTCAGCACTTTGTTTTGCCCTGGTAGGGGATAGGGGTAAAAATAGACTGGTATCCACATTCAAGAGCTCAACCCTTAGGGTAGGGAGTTCCTCATTGGGAGATTGAGGAGGACCCAAAGCTCATATGGAACAATTAGTACCCGGGAGGAGAGGAATGGGGGGAGCGGTGGGTGAAAACACCATCAATAGGAATAGGAAAAAGGAAAGAAAAAGAGAAAAGAAAAGGGAGAGAAGGAAGAGAAAAGAAAAGGGGAAAGAGAAAAAAAGGAAAGAAAAAGGAAAACCTCCTCACAAGAATCCCTGCACTTTAGAAATAGCCCAATTCAATTCGGTGAAAAAGGAACAATAATTAGAGGTTTAAAATGACACACATAAGCCTCCTAACGTATAATGTCAGAGGCCTGAACATACCTGGAAAAAGACATAAGCTAATGTGAGAACTGAAACAATACGAGGCGGGAGTAGTATTCCTACAACAGACACGTATATCTCAGGATTCCAACATTGCTTGAAGTGATTGTAGCCGTATTAGTGCAATAGTGCCAGAGAAAACTGAGTACTGTCCGTGATACTTTTTTTATTTGCACTAACATAAAATTTTTCAGGACAAGCTTTCGGGGTATCTCCCCTTCTTCAAGGTCCAAGCAGTACTGAATAAAAACTGTTTTAGCCAAATGTTAAAAAAGAGAAAAAAAAGGGAAAAAAAAACCTCTAAGGGAAAGGAAAAACAAACAAATACAAATCAATGTATAAGGCCATGGTAATGAAACTAGCTGTAGAGATAGTGAGATAAGACAGGCAGAGTTATAGACTGGGGAGGGAAGGGGGGTGACAGTCACAGAGGGGGTCGTAAAATTTAGGAATAGTGAGTGAGAAAACCAATATCCAAGTTTAAGCCATTATTTTTTGTATCAAAAAGAAGAATCATTCTTAGTTCAAACGTTTTCCTTTCCTGAAACAAAAGCAGTTGGTGTTTGAAACCTCATCACTGGACCCTACAAGCATCAACCAAATTAAGAATGAAATTGAAACCTTACAAAGACAACTACAAAAACTTGCCATGAACAGGAAG
>BLSH010148082.1:194140-205132 GCA_018402905.1 Glandirana rugosa
AAATAATGACAGTTCAGCGCGACTAAGCGGGGGGTTCAGCCTAGGGTAATTGACGTGACTTTTAACGCCATTACGGGTTACCTCTAGCGTCCCCCCCTATCTAGTTCTAGCGCTAGAATTATGCTAATTAGCACGTCGAGATGAAGCCCCAGATGGTCGGAAAGAAGCTAAAATTGAAGATAACAAAACCGTTTAGGATAACGTTGGGGGAATCGAAAAAAACAGTGACTCAGGGGTATTATGGTATCACCTACGAGAAAACTTATATCAAAATACAACCTTAGGACTCTTTTGACTCATGACAGGCACTATGAAAAAAATATCAGTACTGCTTGGACCTTGAAGAAGGGGAGATACCCCGAAAGCTTGTCCTGAAAAATTTTATGTTAGTGCAAATAAAAAAAGTATCACGGACAGTACTCAGTTTTCTCAGGATTCCAACATAAAACTATATTCAAAAGAGCATCCACTATGGTATTATGGGGACTCAGTGACAAAAAAAGCTAAGGGGGTTGCAATAGGATTTGCCAAAACAATAGAAGTTAAAATCGAAGAAAGGCTGGTAGACCCCGAAGTAGAGCTGCACGATTAATCGTATTAAGATCGCGATCTTGATCTATCCCCCCCTGCGATCTCCATTGGGCATTACCGCAATTTTCAGTGCAGTTAATGGGATCCGACTTGGGGGGCGAATCAGCGCGACTTGACAGTAATAAAAAGTGCCTGAAGCCTTTTGAAGTCGGAGGGACTTGAGTCTCAGGGAGAGAGCCAAGTCTGGGCAGACAGCCAACTTCTGAGTCATCATTGATAAAAGAGATACTTCAAAAGGCATTGAACTCTGAGTGAACTCCCCTTGTATGGATGTTTGGTTTAACCATTTAAAGACTACATTTTTCCTGAAACTTGCTGTTTACAAATAAAAATCCATTTTCTCTTGCGTTCACTGACAGACGCAGCTCTTCTTAATTGACACGTGGGTTTTATGTCGTCCTATCAGGAGTGACTAGGCAAAACAGATGCAAAAGCATCAGGGATAGGCTGGCCCCTCCCATGGGGGCCGTCCTCATCTGAGCCTATAAAACCCCCTGCTGGCCAATAGCATTCAGTTTTATTTGCATAGTGCAAAAGGAGTTGACTGGGTTCCCTCTGGGACCTGCATTTTCTGCATGTAAATTTTCTCTAAGGAAAAAATGAAGACTTTTATCAAGTAGCCGGCTTTGGCATTGAGTGGATATCACGAATCCAAAGCTTTGCCCTGCCCGGCCACCTCCTGGCGAGCTACCCCGAAATGA
Organism: Glandirana rugosa; assembly: GCA_018402905.1. NCBI lineage: Eukaryota > Metazoa > Chordata > Amphibia > Anura > Ranidae > Glandirana > Glandirana rugosa. The sequence goes on from BLSH010148082.1 coordinate 195,433, forward strand.
CAGGGCTACGTCGCTCAGGGCCCGTTCCGTGCGGGCGGCCTGTGGCTGTTGCCACTTGTGCCCAGAGTCTGGCTTTTGCCTTTCCAGTGGCCTTGGCCAGCAGCAATCCTTCCCGGGACAAGGGGGGAAAGTCTGCTTCGGGTGGCTACCCGCAAGGCCCGTCGGACTGGTGAGTGGACCCCTCCCCCGCCTTAGGGCATGGGGAGCGGCATCCGGGGCAGTTAAAATTTAGCGGTAGCTTTTCCTGTCAGGGGTGCACCTAGTAATTGGGTTGTCACGGGGACCCCCGTGGAACTCTCTCAAGGCGAATTGGTCTTCTCAGATACTGAAGAGGACTAGGGGACCTCAGTGACGCGCGACAGGGCAATTGTGGCGGCCCTAATTGCTGACATTCGCCAGGCCCTGCGCCTTGATCAGTCAGGGGAGGCGCAGACTTCCACTTATGTCTGTGGGTCTATGGGCCTCCTAAGTCCCCTAGGGCTTTTCCCTATGATCAATTTTTTGAGCGGGCTGTTTTTAAGGAATGGGGTTCCCCCCAAAAATTCCTTCACCTTGCCTAAGCGTTTTGCGGTGCGCTATCCCTTTGAGGATGCTTTCCTTAAGCGGTGGGCTTCCCCTTCGGTGGACCCACCGGTGGCCCGTCTGAATAAGGCTACAACCCTTCCTGTGGAGGGTTCGCCCTCCTTTAAGGACGCGGCGGATCGTCGCACGGAAATGGTGTCTAAGGCTATCTTTCAGGTAGCAGGTTTTGCTATGCGGCCAGCTCTGGCCTCAGCAATGACAGCACAGTCTCTTTTTGAGTGCCTCTCCTCGGTGAGCACAAATTTGCGTTGCAATTGTGCGAGGAATGAGTTGCATAAGGTGCAACACTTGGTGGAAGGCCTCCATTATCTGTGCGACTCCCTGCTGGACATCATGCCCATGCTGTCCAAAATTTCCGCCTTTGCAGTAATCATCAGACGGGTGTTGTGGCCTTGGTCGGGTGATCAGGCGTCTAAGAAGTGCCTCACGGACCTTCCCTTCCAGGGGGGTCGTTTGTTTGGACCGCAGCTTGACGAAATCATTAAGGATTTCACGGGGGGGGAAGAGTCTCTTTCTTCCGGAACCCAAACGGCGGGACTTTCGCCGACGACAGGGTCCCTCTTTTTCTGGGCAGAAAAAGTTTTTTCGTGCCTCCGGCACAGCCGGGGCAGGTTCCAAGTCCAGTAAGGCCCCGGCTGGGTCTGATAAGAGAACCTGGCAATAGAAACCCGGTAAAGCGGAGGATAAGCCCTCCTCAGTGTGACGGGTTGCCCCCGCCCATCTCTCGGGTGGGGGGCCGGTTATTGGAGTTTGCGGACTGCTGGACAGCTCACATCTCCGATCGGTGGGTCCTGGATATGGTGTCCACCGGATACCGGATAGAGTTAAAAGCTCTGCCCCCCCAGACAGGTTCTTTCCCTCAAACCTGAGACTCCCGCAGGGGCGTCTGGAGGAGCTGTTAAGCGCGGTCCAGTCCCTTGCGGACATGGGCGTCGTGGTGCCAGTTCCACTGGAGGAGAGGTTCTGTGTTTTTTACTCAAACCTCTTTGTGGTGCCCAAAAAGGGCGGGGTCAGGCTGATTCTGGAGCTCAAAGCTCTGAACTGCTTTGTCAAAGCACAGAAGTTCAAGATGGAGTCCGTTCGCTCGGTCGTTGCCGCCCTGCATCAAGGGGAATTCTTGGCATCCCTGGACATCAGGGACGCCTATCTGCACGTTCCCATCTGCCAAAAACACCAGCGTTTTCTGCGCTTCGGTTGGCTCATCAACCTGCAAAAGTCCTCGCTAGCCCACTCATGTCGCCTGGTGTACCTTGCTCTGATTCTAGACACGGTGCAGGCGAAGGTGTTCTTGCCTCCCGACAAGCTATTGGGGCTGCAAGCGGCGGTTCGGACCCTACTGTCACGCCGGAGGTCCTCCCTAAGGTTCTGCATGCGGGTGTTGGGGCTCATGGTTTCGTCCTTCGAGGCGATACCTTACGCCCAGAGTCACACTCGGCTCCTGCAGAAGGCGATTCTGTCACAGTGGGACAAATCTCCCTTATCCCTGGACAGACTGATCCGTTTGGACCACCAGACCAGGGGATCACTGACTTGGTGGCTCCAGGCTCCAGCACTGACTCTGGGGAAATCCTTTCTTCCCCTCAACTGGTCGATAATAAGGACGGATGCCAGCTTGATGGGCTGGGGAGGGGTGTTGGGTCAGTTGTCTGCTCAGGGCCGTTGGTCAGCTCAGGAAGCTCGACTTCCGATAAATGTGTTGGAACTGAGAGCGATCAGGCTTTGCTTGTCCCGTTGGTCGACGAGGCTGCATGGCCTCCCTGTCCGGGTTCAGTCGGACAATGCCACAGCTGTGGCATATGTGAACCATCAAGGAGGGACAAGAAGTTCCGCGGCAGCTGCAGACGCTGCTCTGATTCTCTGCTGGGCGGAACAACACGTTTCGGCGCTCTCCGCAATTTACATTCCGGGAATGGAGAACTGGCAGGCGGACTTTCTCAGTCGCCAGACACTGGACCAGGGGGAATGGTCCCTGCATCCGGAGGTGTTTTGCCAGATTTGCTGCAAGTGGGGCACACCAGAGTTAGACCTCATGGCGTCCAGGTTCAATCACAAGGTCGAGACCTTCGTGTGCAGAACAAGAGATCCGTTGGCGGTCGCCACAGACGCGCTGGTGGCTCCTTGGGGTCGGTATGGGTTAATATACCTCTTCCCTCCTCGTTGCCTCGGGTTCTGCGCAGGATAGCTGCGGAGGGTATTCCGACGATCCTGGTCGCTCCCGATTGGCCTCGGCGCACTTGGTACGCCGATCTGGTTCGGATGGTGGCGGACGCTCCTTTGCGGCTTCCGCTTCGCGAAGACCTGCTGATAATTGATTGTGCTACCCGGGGGCTCCAAAAAGGGTTCGGCAGCCTCGTCGGCTACCATTTCCTGTTGGATTAGACAGACCGTGACCCATGCGTATGAGCTTTGGGGCAAGGTTCCCCCTTTTCCAGTCACTGCTCATTCCACCAGGTCGGTCAGTACCTCCTGGGCGTTCAGGCACCAGGCTTCGGTGTCTCAGGTGTGCAAAGCGGCCACTTGGTGCACACGTTTACTAAGTTTTACAAAGTTGATGTTTCAGCATCTGCGGATGCTGCTTTTGGCCGCAAAGTTTTGCGAGCAGCGGTCTGAGTGTGTCTGGCGCTCCCTGAGAAGGTTTTGTTGGGTACAGTTGTTGTTGTTTGCCCACCCCTATAGTTTTTGGCACTGCTTTGGGACGTCCCCATGTGTCAATTAAAAAGAGCTGCGTCTGTCAGTGAACGTAAGAGAAAAAGGGATTTTATTATAACTTACCGTAAAATCCTTTTCTCTGAGTTCACTGACAGACGCAGCTCCCACCTCTCTGGTTTTGTTACACTGCTTGTGACAAACCGAATGCTATTGGTCAGCAGGGGGTTTTATAGGCTCAGGTGAGGACGGCCCCCATGGGAGGGGCCAGCCTATCCCTGATGCTTTTGCATCTGTTTTGCCTAGTCACTCCTGATAGGACAACATAAGACCCACGTGTCAATTAAGAAGAGGTGTGTCTGTCGGTGAACTCAGAGAAAAGGATTTTACGGTAAGTTATAATAAAATCCCTTTATTTTGTGCTAGAAAATGACTTAGAACCCCCAAACATTATATATATTTTTTTTAGCAGAGACCCTAGAGAATAAGATGGTGGTTGTTGCAATATTTTATGTCACACGCTGTTTGCGCAGCAGACTTTTAAACGCAATTTTTTTGGAAAAATTACCCCTTTCAAAAACCTAAACAGTGCTCTTAGCCCAATTTTTTTATATATTTGATATATTACGCCGCGAGAATCATGAGAGAATCGTGATCTTTATTCTAAGCAAAATAATCGTGATTCTCATTTTGGCCAGAATCGTGCAGCTCTACCCCGAAGGAAGATTTTTATTCTTAAAAGGGAAGCTATTTAACTCTAAATACACATTGGGAAATATATATTGCCCAAATAAGAGACCAATAACCTTCTTGAAAGAGACTATCAAAAAATTAACAGACTTTAAAGAGGGACCGGTGATCTTGGCAGGAGATTTCAATTTTTGCATGCAACCTAGTATGTGCAGCACATCTCGTGTCCGGGAGAAAGCCCGACAGCTAAATAGGATAAAGAAGATTCTATATCAACATCAGCTGGTGGATATGTGGAGGGTGCTACACCCCAATTCAATGGACTACACATGCTACTCCCCCGCACAAGGGAAGTACTAAAGGATTGACTATATTTTGTTAGAACATAGATATCTAGAGTCGGTCAAAAAATCTAAAATTTTGATAATGACCCTTTCAGATCATGCCCCAGTCCTAATGAAATATCCAGTAGTAGAGAGTTACGAGAGGACGAACAATTGGCGATTAAATGAAAGTTTATTGCAGGATGAAGAGGTAAAAGAAAGGATAAAAAGGGAACTGTTACAATTTTTCTCAAACAACTCCAAGGAGGTGTCTGAAGCTACCATTTGGGAGGCCCATAAGGCTTTCATTAGGGGAATATTAATTTTAATAGGAGCTCAAAAGAAAAAGGAAAGAAATAGAAAAAGAGAAGAGCTGATAAAAGAAATATATGAGTTGGAACAAAAACATAAAAACAAAAGGGAAGGCGAGGTTTGGAAGGCCCTAATGCAAAGTAGGGATAAATTAAAAGATATAATGGACCAAAAGAAGTGAGACGAGTCTACAATAAGCTAGATAAAGAAAGACATCAAGGAGCCAATAAGATTGGGAGACAGCTAGCTGCTATGTTGAGAAGTTTTGTAGAAAAAATTAAAGATAAAAAAGGGGAAATGGTGTTTTACAACCTCAAAAATAGTGGAGGTCTTCCAGAATTATTATAGTTCCCTCTATTCACTAAAGCAACAGCGGAAGGAAGGGATAGACTTAAACCAGCAAGAGAAGATAAGGGAGTATTTGAAATTAGCAGACCTGCATAAGATAGCAGAAGACAAAATGGACTTACTAGAAAGACCCATAACAGTGGAAGAAATTAATATAGCAATAAAAGAAGCCTCAACAGGTAAAAGCCCCGGCCAAGACGGGTTTACACACAGGTATTATAAGCTGTTTAAAGAACAACTGACAGAAAAAATGTGCCTATACATGAACGGCCTGGGAACTGAATGGGAGATGAGAAAAGAATCATTATTGGCATTAATAACGCTAATACCTAAGGAGGGGAAGGACCTAACGTTATGCTCAAGCTATCGGCCAATTGCGTTATTAAACGCTGATTTAAAAATATTCACAAAAATATTAGCAAATAGAATGAAGGCTTTAATGAAGGAATGGATCCACCCTGACCACGTGGGTTTCATTCCAGGGAGGGAGGGAAGGGATAATGACCTAAGAACACTACTTTTGAACAAAATGAGGGTGTGGGGAGGGGGGAATCCCCAGTCTGCTCATGTCTATAGATGCTGAAAAAGCATTTGACAGGGTAGACTGGGGATTCATGATGGGCACTTTGGAGGCAATAGGAATAGGCCCAAGAATGCTGACATGGATAAAAACTCTATATAACCATCCTTCTGCAAACATTAAGATTAATGGAACAAACTCAGCAGCATTCGAAATGTTCAATGGAACAAGGCAGGGCTGCACCCTGTCACCTCTACTGTTTGTTCTAACCCTCGAACTGGCAAGAATTCGTAAAAATAACGATATAAAAGGAATTCGGATATGGGAGGAGGAACACACTCGTGTGCAGCTTATGCAGACGATGTGCTGCTCTATGTCTCCAGCCCCAGAACATCACTCCCTAATATATTTAAAGCCTTAAAAAATTATAGTGAACTCTCAAATTTTAAAATTAATTGGGCTAAAACAGAAATATTGAATATAAATGTAAGTAAAAAAGAACAAGATCTAAAACAAGCCTTCCCATTTTTCCTGGGAGACAGCAGAAATAAAATATTTAGGTATAAGACTAACAAGAAACCCAGAGAATTTATACCAGACAAATTCTTTATCTTTGCTGAATCCGATAAAAAAAAAATTCAAAATGTTTCAAATAGACCCATTTCGTGGATCGGAAGGATAAATGTCATAAAAATGACTATCCTCTTGAAGATTTTATATATATTTCAAATGTTGCCCATCCCAGTACCACACACATTTTTTCAGAACCTTAAAGGGGATGATACTAAAATATATATGGCGAAGCAGGAAACCTAGAATACAGTTTGCAGTATTGAAGAAAAATAAACAACAGGGGGTACTATCGGTACCAGATTTAAAATTATATTACAATGCATGCCTAGTGTACCGGGAGATTGAGTGGTTTAGGGGAAACCAAGAAAAAAAGATGGGTCAAAATAGAAGAAACACTTACCGGTATGGCACTAGGTAAAATAGTGTGGATACCACCACATTTTAGAGATTTACATACACAGACACAGGAGCTGACGAAAGAAGCACTTAGAATTTGGGATTTTTTTTTTTTTTTTGTAAAAGATTTTTATTGAATAAACAAAAGGTAGCATTTACAGATATATGCGTCATACAAATAAGATGCATCATACAAGAGAGAGTAATGCATTTTGTCAAAAACAAGAGTATGGGGAGCATGACATGAAAGCAAATAACAAGTGGCTGCATCATAAGGAGCCAAGAAACATATAGTTGACACCAGGTTGTTAGTAACATTACCAGATGGATCACGCTGGCGAAGGGGATAAAAACTAAAGGAAGGGGTGGGCGGGGCCCCAGCTGCACATTGGAGGTAGCAAAGCCGCACCTGAGGTCCATGGTAAAGGGAGACGAGGTTACTCCCTCAGGGGTTGAAAGAGTCAGTTGAGAGATGAAGGATCCGCAAAAGATATTTGGATTGGTTGAGTGAATTCGCGTTGCCAGGGAGTTATCCTGTGAACTGGGTTCAGTGAATGTCATCGGAGGAAAAGTAGGTTGAGGTTTCGGGGTAGAAAGAGAAGGTACGTTTGAGATTTTCCTCGTCTTCAGAGGTGAAAGCAAAGGCGATGAAGGCATTCCATCTCTTCCAGAAGGACTGAAGCGCCCGTGGGTGTTCTGGGTTAGTGTTGATGTTGATCTTGTCCTTGTAGAGAAGGGATTTGAGTTTGTTTATCACCAGTTGGAGAGAAGGGGGAGAGGTTTCGGTCCAGGTCCTCAGAATGATACGTCTTGCAATTAGAAGGCATAAGGAGGACCAGTCCTTATCATGGGAGTTAGCTGACCACAAGCTCAGTTCCTTGTCCCAATAGCCAAAGATTAAGAGGAGGGGGTCTTTGGGCAGGAGGAGGAGGTTGACGAGCTGGATGTACTCTATGATCTTATCCCAGAATGCTGAAATGTACGAGCAAGTCCAAAAGCGATGGGCCAGGGAAGGCCTGGGAGACCCACAAAGAGGGCAGGAGGCTCGATGGGTGTTTGTTTTGTCCATTAGGAAGGGTACATAGGCTCTGTGGATGATTTTTAATTGTGTTTCTCTCCAGATTTCGTTGGGAGTTAATTTTATCGTATGGTTATAGCCGTCCAGAATTTTTTGTTGAAGGTCTGGAATGGGGAAATCTTTTTCCCAGTTAGTGCCGCGGGGTCCACTGTAAGGAGAGCTTGCTTTGCTCAGGAGAAGCTTATATATTTCAGATAGGGTGTAGGAGCGTTTTTGTATTAAAGTATCCAATGTACCCTTGGAGATTCTCAGTTGATTATTGGGGCAGGCCCTCCTGATAAAGCTTCTGGATTGTAGAAGGGGATTTAATGCACAAAAGAGCAGATAGAAAATATAATTCTCCATTGATTCCACTGGCAGACACAAATTATTTCCTACCTGGAAATAAAGAGTTCACAGGAAATTGGATAAAAAAAGAAACCGCACAACTAAGGGATTTAATGGAAAAGGGTACACTATTATCACTAACAAAAATAAAAAAAGAAAAAAAATTGGTGGAAATAGACGAATGGCGGTATCTCCAACTGAGGCATTTTGTATCTTCCCTCCCTTAACCAATCATAACGGGAGACGACTTACTTCCATCGGAACGTCTCTCATTAGACAAAGAGAAAAAGAATGGAATTTCTAGTGTGTATATAAGATTTTATTGGAGGAGAGAGTAGGTGTAGAATCAGAAGTGAGGAGGGAAGAGGTGAAATGAGAAGAACAAGAGACAGGGAGGATGGTGTGGTAGGGTTGGGAGGGTCGGGTGGGGGGGGGGGTGGGTGGGTCGAGGTGGTGGGAGGGAAGGGTTTGCGATGATTGTATAAATTGAAGATGTATAAAAACTCCCTCCCTATTGATGGGATTATGGGAGCTGAAACTGTATTTTTTTTTTTTTTATATTTGAAAAAATTCTAATAAAGAATATAATAAAAAAAAAAAAGAAAATGGGAGACATACAAGACCACTGATAATTTCCCTCGATCTGGGGCTCCACGCAAGATCTCACCCTGTGGGGTCAAAATGATCACAAGAACAGTGAGCAAAAATCCAGGAACCACACGGGGGGACCTAGTGAATGACCTACAGAGAGCTGGGACCAAAGTAACAAAGGCTACCATCAGTAACACACTACACCGCCAGGGACTCAAATTCTGCAGTGCCAGACGTGTCCCCCTGCTTAAGCTAGTACATGTACGGGCCCGTCCGAAGTTTGCTGGAGAGCATTTGGATGATCCAGAAGAGGATTGAGAGAATGTCATATGGTCAGATGAAACCAAAATAGAACTTTTTGGTAAAAACTCAACTTGTCATGTTTGGAGGAGAAAGAATGCTGAGTTGCATCCAAAGAACACCATACCTACTGTGAAACATGGGGGTGGAAACATCATGCTTTGGGGCTGTTTTTCTGTAAAGGGACCAGGACGACTGATCTGTGTAAAGGAAAGAATGAATGGGGCCATGTATCGTGAGATTTTGAGTAAAAACATCAGCAAGGGCATTGAAGATGAAACGTGGCTGGATCTTTCAGCATGACAATGATCCCAAACGCACCGCCCGGGCAACAAAGGATTGGCTTTGTAAGAAGCATTTCTAGGTCCTGGAGTGGCCTAGCCAGTCTCCAGATCTCAACCCCATAGAAAATCTTTGGAAGGAGTTGAAAATCCGTGTTGCCCAGCGACAGCCCCAAAACATCACTGCTCTAGAGGAGATCTGCATGGTGGAATGGGCCAAACTACCAGCAACAGTGTGTAAAAACCTTGTGGAGACTTACAGAAAATGTTTGACCTCTGTCATTGCCAACAAAGAGTATATAACAAAGTATTGAGATGAACTTTTGTTATTGACCAAATACTTATTTTCCACTATAATTTGCCAATAAATTCTTTAAAAATCAGATAATGTGATTTTCTGGATTTCTTTTTCTCATTCTGTCTCTCATAGTTGAAGTGTACCTATGATGAAAATTACAGGCCTCTCTCATCTTTTTAAGTGGGAGAACTAGCACAATTTGTGGCTGACTAAATACTTTTTTTGCCCCACTGTGTATGTATGCATATGTGTGTGTGTGTGTGTGTGTGTGTGTGTGTGTGTGTGTGTGTATGTGTGTATATATATATATATATATATATATGTGTGTGTGTATGTATGTATATGTGTGTATGTGTATATATATATATATATATATATATATATATATATATATATATATAGTCAAAATTTTCAAAGGTGAGGTGCACTACGGCG
>BLSH010148082.1:205142-220660 GCA_018402905.1 Glandirana rugosa
GCGGCATCACGTGGAGTGGAAACTTTTAAAACTGATATATATAAGTCAAAATTTTCAAAGGTGAGGTGCACTACGGCGACCTTTCTGTGCCAGCACTCAGACCCTCCCATGGGTCATATATAGAGGGGAAAAAAGGCATGGGATTGCTGCACACGAATTTATTAAAGTCCATATAAAAATCAAATACAGTTGAGGGCTAAACAGATCACGCCCTTCTTCAACCAAAAAACACAGACAACTGCAAAGATACTGACATTGGTATATAATACTATACAATCATATGGAACCAATTAGTTAATCACTTAAAGACAATCATCTATTTTAACTAATTCAATAGTAAACCGTGATATTTTGAGACGATGGATTAAATCGGAAGGTATCTCTCCACACACTACGAGCACGGCTCAGAGAGATACCTAGGATCTGAAGATAAAAAAGATTTTTTGAAAAAATAATCGTTTCCTAATAATAAAAAACAGAAAAATACAAAATGTATTATCAACAAGCAAGCACGCCTTCAAAAAAATCTTAATGCTGACAGGAAGGTTGTGTTTTATATATAGAAATGGATACACTCAGCAATCATTCAAAGATATGTATATATAAGATACGCTAGTATAAATACTATTCCAATGTGTGTTAATATATAATCCATGTATAAAGGGTATGAATACATATATATATATATATATATATATATATATATATATATATATATATATAGACACCGGTATTGGTATGTCCTGCAGTGAGTATGTCACAAAATCCTATAAAAATAGATATAAATCGTAATCAGATTTTAACCCTTTGGAGTTCAATGTGTCTAAACGATGTATCCAAGATACTCCACAACGTTTAAGGGTTAATTCCCTATTACCTCCTCATCGGCTGCCTGGTATACCATCTATAACCATGTATTTTAATTGTGATGCCTATAATGATATCACGTGCTGGACACACGAAAAGCTGGCAACCATTTTGTTCAGACGTCAGCCATGACAGTTTTAGCCTAACGAGCACCCAGTGCAGAATGCCTCACACACCCCCTCCTCCCTTTTCAATGTGGAATTCCAAAAAAACGCTTTAAAAGAGACTTCTCTTAGCTAAGAGGCACCAAGGTGTCTGGTTTTGCTAGCAGTCATATCGTAAACCAATAACCAGATCCATTAAGAAGATGGAGCAGGTCATCGCAGGATGCTCAGAATTAACGAGGGTCATAAAGGGGTACAGAGCCACAGTGACCTTCCAGCGACTCCTACCTTATGCCCAAAACGTAAAGCAATATACATCAGATTCATAAATTCGGATAGGAATGTGACATCCTAATAATGATGTCTAAACATCGTTAGGTCTGATCACATGGGGAACCTCTGGTAACACTTCTTCATCCTAGATTAATTACATAATGGAAACCTGTCATGTTTAGACTTGTTGGAATGCAAAATTCATACTGGACTAAAATTGATCAGTTTCAGGAATGCACCTTGTACATATTGGTAAATATGAATATCGGTACAGAAATTGTATATCAGGAAGGGTCGTTATTCCCTAGTCTGCCCCGGACAGCCCACGGCCCTCCTTACCCATGTGAGTGGTCAGGAGCATATGGCCCCACCCCTTTACTTCCAGAGAAAAAGGGAATAGACAGGACAGTTCTGAGTTCTCCTTTTACCATCAACTACGCACATCTGAGAACCCGTTTGACTCATCGACAAGTCTCTGTTCAATCACAGACATTAACGGCAAGCATCTTTCTCCCTTCAATTCTGCCTTATCTCTTTGCTGCTGTATATTATGTATTTACTGGTTTGAATCACCTTTTCTGTAAATATTTTATGTGCACCAATTTTGACCTTTTCATTATTAAACCTTATTCTGAAAAGTGTTAACTTTGTCCCTAAAGCTCTTAATGCAAGCTATAATGAACCTGTTCCTTGAAGAGTGCTTCTGTTTAGGATAAATCATCTGAATATTCCGGTCTGTGGTGACAGCGTGTGTTACAAGTGATTGTTCTAAAATCATAATTGGTATTGCTAAAATTACAAGGTCCTCTGGCTCGGTCCACAGAGTTGGTGGCAGTGAAAGGGATTATTGCTTGAATTAGCCTGGTAACAATAGCTCGCAGGCTGCTGGCACATAGATTGTGGTTCCGCAAGCTGGGAAATCTTTGTGCTGGAAGTAGCTGAGAGTGGTATTTTTACGTTAGTGACAAACGCAGGGAGAGATTGGCTGGTCCTCTGTCATGAGTTAGTGAGGAAGGCAGGGATCTGATACTCGCGTTCGTCACAATACCGAGTGCCGTTGCTCCAGAAAATGTCTAACTAATGGTTGTTTGTCAAGTTTGTTTCTGATAGCATATTTGTGTCTGGCTATCCCTTACTTAACCTTTTGTGTGGTCTCCCGCACATACAAAAGCCCACTTGGACATTTTATGATACAAACGACAAAAGAAGATTGACATGTGTAGTGTGCTTTTATAGGTATCTCAAATCCCTTTATGAGGGTGACAAAAGGAACTACCCTTTATCATGTTAGGACAGTGTATACAATTCAAACAGGGAAAAGATCACTTATTAAGTGGTCCCAAAAAGGTTGTAAGGGGAGTAGGAGAACGATACTGATCTGTTTTCACAAGTTGATTGTGTATGGTTCTGCCTCGTCAGTAAGATGGTAAAGGGGGAAAAATAAATTCAGGGACCGAGGGATATTGTTCACCGAAGATTGGCCAATATCTTTTGATAATGTTATAAATCTGTCGGGAGTAAGGGTGGTATTGTGAGATAAATGGCAGTCTGTAGCTCATCACCCTATTCTTTTAACCAGACACATAACGTACCTTCTTTACTATATCTTTAGGGTAACCATGTTGCTGCAGTCTGTGTTCCATTTCATCTAACCGGAGTTGACATTGTTCTTTGTCACTTACGATCCTAGTCACCCGTGTAAATTGGCTACGTGGTATGGACTTAAAGACACCCGGAGGGTGAAAGCTAAAGAAGTATAATAATTGATTTCTGTCAGTCGGTTCTCTATATAGATCACAATTAATTTTTCCTTTTTGGATGTCAAGAAGGGTGTCTAAATAGAGTATTTGTGTCTCACTAGCATACATACTAAATTTCAATCAAGGAATCAAATTATTAAGATAAAAATTAAATAATTGAAGGGACTCAACGTCACCCTTCCACACCGCAAACACGTCATCTATAAATCTGTACCAGAAAATACAATTGCTGGTAAATAGTTGACAATTATATATGAAAGCACTTTCTATTATAGGCATGAATGCATTTGCGTATAGGGGGTCGACATTAGAGCCCATCGCCGTGCCTGCTATCTGTAAATAATAAGTGTCTTTAAATAGAAAGAAGTTTTCCTCCAGCACAATTGATAAGTTGCAGGAGAAAGGTAATTTCTGCTGTATTGTATTTTTTTTTGATTGTACTAATAGACAGCGACAGGCCTCTATACCTAAATTGTGAGGGATTACAGTATATAGACTGGTAATGTCCCAGCATGGAGCCAGGACCCCATTGCAAATCTTTAATTAAATCCAAAAAATGTTGTGTGTCCCTAATGTAGGAACTGGTTTGTATAATCAAGGGTGTTAAACACCTGTCTAAATAAATAAATAAATCCCTCACGATTTAGGTATAGAGCTCATCTGAGAACCTGTCATCGGCCCATCTGAGTACCTGTCACAACCCGTCAGATTACCCGAGTACCTGTCACCAGCCCATCAGAGTACCTGAGTAATAAAGATCCCATCAAAGTACCTGTCACCAGCCCAACTGAGTACCCGAGTGCCTGTCACCAGCCCATCAGAGTTACAACCCCTCAGATTACCCGTGTACCTGTCACCAGCCCATAATACCAGAGTACCTATCTGCAGCCCATGCCTCATAGAATATACCTTGGTGTGTTTGCTTTCCAAAATGGGGTCATTTTTGTGGATAATTCCATTGTCCTTGTGCTCCAGGGCCTTTAACCACTTGCCGACCGCCGATCGGCATCTGACGGCGGCAAAGTGGCTAGTCCCCGCAAAACGCCGTCATACGACGGCGGCTGCGGGAATGAGTTTAGTGAGCGCGCGCGCGCCGCCGGAGGCACGCCCGCGCGCTCACTGTGTTCGGGGAGGGCGAGGGAGCGGGTGCAGCGGCTTCGATTGCCGCCGGCTACCCGCGATGGCCCCCCCGGAGCGAATGAGCGGAGGTCCGCTCTGTGTGAGGGGGAAGGGCTGTGATCACAGCCTTACTGTACGTGAAGGCTGTGACCACTTCCCTTCCCCAGATAGTACAGTCCCCCTACAGTTAGAACACGCACAGGGAACATAGTTAACCCTTAGAGCGCCCCCTGCAGGTTAACCCCTTCACTGCCAATGGCATTTACACAGTAATCAGTGCATTTTTATAGCACTGATCGCTGTATAAATGCCAACGGTCCCAAAAAAGTGTCAAAATGGTCCGACATGTCCGCTGAAATATCGCAGTACCGCAAAAAAATCGCAGATCGCCGCCATTACTAATAAAAAAAAAAATAAAAAAAATAAAAACCCCAAAAATGAATTCTCATCATCCGTAAACGCGACCACTTTTGCGCAAACCAATCAATAAGCGCCGATTGCGATTTTTTTATCGCAAATATGAGGAAGAATATAAATCAGCCAAAAACGGTGAAAAAAATGTTTTTTTATATTTTTTTTTGGATTTGTATTCTAGCAAAAAGTAAGAAATTTGTTTTTTTTTGCAAAATTGTCGCTCTTCTTTTGTTTATAGCGGCGATCAGAAATGACGCAGAGGGGATCAAATACCACCAAAAGAAAGCTCTATTTGTGGGAAAAAAAGGACGCAAATTTAGTTTGGGTACAAAGTCGCACGACCGCGCAATTGTCAGTTAAAGCGACACAGCGCCGAATCGCAAAAAGGGCTCCGGTCCTAAAGCTGGAAATCCTTCCGGGGCTGAAGTGGTTAAAAGTGTAATAGGTAGTTAGGAAATTAGATGTGTAATTTATACTCCTAGAATGCGTGGCGGGGCTTCCTGCATGTTGGGCCTCTATATGTGGCCAGGCTGTGAAAAAGTCTCACACATCTGGTATCGCCATACTCAGGAAGAGTAGCAGAATGTATTTTGGGGTGTAATTGCATGCATATGCTGTGTCTGAAAAGTAGTTATGATAATTTTGCGTTTAAAAAAAAATTCATTTTCCCAAGAACTGTGGGAAAAAAGTACAACTTCAAAAAACTTGCCATGCCTCTTACTAAATACCTTGGACTGTCTACATTTCAAAAACAGGTCATTTGGGGGGTATTTTTACTTTCCTGACATTGCAGGGCCTCAAGAAATGAAATAGGCGGTCAGTGCATTAGGTTTGATCAATTTTCAGTGATTGGCACCATAGCTAGTAAACTCTATAACTTTCACACAGACCAAGTAATATCCACTGTGGGTTATATTTGCCAAATATATGTAGCAGTATAGGTTTTGGCCCAAATTTATGAACAAAAATTACTTAATTGAAAATGTTATCATAGAAACTAAAAAAAGTTTATTTTTTCAAAATTTTCACTTATGTCGCAAAAAATAAAAAACCCAGAGGTGATTAAATACCACCAAAAGAAATCTCTATTTGTGTGAAAAAAATGATAAAAAAATGTGTTTGGGTACAGCATTGCATGTCTGAGTAATTGACATTCAAAGTGTGAGAGCACTGAACGCTGAAAATTGGTCTAGGCACAAAGGGGGTATAAGTGCCCTGTATTGTGTATATATAATATATTATTGTAAATGTGTATATGTATGTATATATAATTTGTGTATGTATAAGTGGTTAGGATTTCCCAAATTAGGACAGAGCACTTTTTGCGATTTGGCACTGCGTCGCTTTAACTGACAATTGCGCGGTCGTGCGACGTTGTACCCAAACCAAATTGGCGTCCTTTTTTCCCCACAAATAGAGTTTTTTTGGGTTGTATTTGATTACCTCTGTGTCACTTATGATCACCGCTATAAACAAAAAAAGAACGTCAATTTTGCATATAAAATAATATTTCTTACTTTTTGCTAAAATACATATCCAAAAAAAAAAACAAATTTATTCATCGTTTTGTCCGATATATATTCTTCTACATATTTGTGGTAATAAAAATCGCAATCGGCATTCATTGATTGGTTTGCGCAAAAGTTGCCCCATTTACCATCCATGAGAATTCATTTTATTTAGTTTTTACTCATATATATATATATATATATATATATATATATATATATTTTTTTTATACTGGTAATGGTGGCGATCTTTTTATTTTTTTCAGGACTGTGGTATTGCGGCGGACACATCGGACACTTTTTTGGGGCCATTGACATTTATACAGCAATCAGTGGCTATTTAAATTTCTGATCGCTGTATAAATGTCAATGGCCCCAAAAAAGTGTCCGACTTGTCCGCCGCAATACCACAGTCCTGAAAAAAATAAAAAGATCAGTAGATCAGTGTAATGTCCCTTGTCAGAGCGGGGAACCGCTGTGTTTACATTGTCGGTTCCCCAATTTTCTTCTATTGTAATCGATCGTGGGTCATTGGCGGACATCGAGTCCGCCCGACCCACTGCCACACTTCTGGAGCTTGCCGCTGGCACGAGATCGCGCTGCTGACGGCACACGCTCTCGAGCCCTAACCGTGCATGCGCAAACCGCTGTTTATACACAGCGATACATGTAATGCTGCCACCTTGCAGTAGTAAAAATATGCAACGTAGTCGTGGTTAAAAAAGAAAAAAAAAAATTCAGACCATTAAAAAACTGACACTGTGCCAAAAATTCAGCAGACCACTGAAAAATTGTCGCTGTGCCAAAAATTTAGCAGACCACTGAAAAATTGGCACTATGCCAAAAATTCACCAGATCATTCAAAAATTAGCACTGTGTCAAAAATTCAGAAGACCATTGAAAAATTGGCACCGTGCCAAAAATTCAGCAGATCATTGAAAAAAATTTGGCACTGTGCCAAAAATTCAGTAGACCACTAAAAAATTGGCACTGTGTCAAAAATTCAGCAGGCCATTGAAAAATTGGCACTGTGCCAAAAAATTCAGCAGACTATTGAAAAAAAAAAAATCCCATTCTGAATATTTTTTTTAATTTGCAAAAAAAAAAATGTTTTTATTAAGTTTTAGTATTTAGGTTCCCTGTTCTTATCCTATCTCCCCATAGAGGGGAGATACATAGTAAGCAGAGACAGACCAGTCATCCGCCTTCTCAACAAGAATCAAAGATAAAAAAAGCTGAAATTTTTTTTTTCAAGTTTTTGGTCTCGTTTAAAAAGAAAAAAAATAATAAAAAAATAAAAATCTTGTTTTGAAGAGAAATGTTTTTTTCATTATATAAAAAAAAAGGCACTGTGCCAAAAATTCAACAGAGCACTGAAAAATTGGCACTGTGCCAAAAATTCAGAAGACTATTGAAAATTCTCAATTTGAAAAAAAAAAGTTTTTTTTCTTTTTTGTTCACTTTCAGTATTCAGGTGCTTCGTTCTCATCCTATATCGCCATAGAGGAGAGCGGGAGTCTGTCCATCTCCACTCTGTATAGTGAGCGGAGACAGACCTGTCATCCACCTGCTCAACGAGGATCAAACAAGAAAAAAGCTGACAATTTTTTTTTTTCAAGTTTAAGGCTGGATTCACACCAGTCCAGTGCGAATTCCAGCCTGTTTACTGCTGAGAACGAACAGAGCCGTTTGGCGGCTCCTGTCCGTTCTCACAGCGCAGCAGCTGCCCGGGAAGGGAGGTGCAGTGAAGAGGTGTGCTTTCAAGTGTCATGCGAATTGGATGCGGCGTAAGCCGAATCCAATTCTCATAGGTGTGAACCCAGCCTGAAAGAAAAAATTCTCATTTAAAGCCTCAGAAAGGATCCAAAAGCAAGGTGCATTTTTGTGCATTTTTCACAAGACAATTGTGAGCTTTCAATGACCCCCAGAAAAGTGTCTCCTTCCCCTGCCATGCTTCCTGAACTTCGCTGTCTCACCTGTTGGCCCAGTATCCATATATTGGTTGTTGCCCCTTGAAGTAGAAGGAGACTAATAAGGGCTGGTTCACAGTGTGAGTCACATGTGATCTCTATGTGATGCAATTTCAGCCATACAGATAGAATGGCTGAAATTGCATTTGCAACAAACTCGCACAGGACCCTTTTTTTGGTCCGCAGCAGAATCGGATGACATGGGTATTCACACCCATGTGATCCGATTCCTGTGTGAGTTTGCAGTTCACAGTGCCATATGTGAATTGATTTGGGGGTGTCATTAGCTTTCTATTGACACTCCGCGCAGTTCGCATATGGCAGTGTAAACTGCCGCCAGGGGGACATGCGATGCGGGAACCCGCAGTGGATTCGCAGGGATCCCGCATCCCACCAGTGTGAACTGGCCCTTAATGTCCATTCCCCTGTTTGCAAAGAACCCAGAAGAAATGTGTATAACATCACGTGTGGTTTTAGGTGTCACGTTCTCTGGCTGCTGTAGCCAGAAAAGAGACAAATGGACTGCAATCTGCACTCCGTTAGCATCAGTGGAAGGCAGATGGGGCACCAGGGTCTTTAGTGAATAAAAGTGTCAAAAAATAAAGTTACACTAAAGCACTTAAGCCCCCCCACACTCGCGTGAATGTGAACCTACGAAACCATTGCATGCGCTTCACATGTTACATACCACCACACACGGAGTGAGAATAATAATTTTAGGACCATTAGTCACAATTAAAGCGGAGTTCCACCCAACAATGGAACTTCCTCTTTAAGCACTCCTCACCCCCTTACATGCCACATTTGGCATGTAATTTTTTTGGGGGGGGGAGTGTCCCCAGGTTTCAGAGGGACTTCCTGTCCCTCATCCACCTTCCGTCTCTGGGCCGCCTAGGCGACTCCTCCTCTCCTCCTAGGCGGCCCCTCCCTCCTGGCAATCTTCTGGGACACGTCACAGGTCCCAGAAGATTGCCTGGCCACTAGGAATGCGCAGCGCGACTCACGCATGTGCAGTGGGTGCCCGGCCGTGAAGCCGGGCCGGGTGCCCGGCCGTGAAGCCGGCCCACACTAGGAATGGCGGGGCCATCGGGAGGAGGGGGGAGACGAGTGAGGCTTCGGGCACAGCCGTCGCTGGACCAGGAGACAGGTAAGTTACTGTTTATTAAAAGTCAGCAGCTACAAAAAAAACAAAAAAAGTGTGGAACTCCGCTTTGACTCTAAATAATGACATATAGGGCCTTTTAACCACTTCCCGGCCGGGCGGTGGTTCAGTTAGCCTGACCGGACGTCATGTGACGTCTGGCCAGATAACCCACAATCGTGCGCCCCGTGGCGAACGGTGGTGTGGTGTGTTAGTCTGACATACCGAATTACCGATCTCGGTAAAGAGCCTCTGTCGGAAGCTCCTTACCACGTTATACATGTGACCACGTGTATCGGCTTTTCCTCTACTCGCGTCTGCAGACGCAAGTAGAGGAGAGCCGAACAACGGCTCTCCTGATGGGGGGTCTGTGCTGATTGTTTATCAGTGCAGCCCCCCTAGGATAGCCATCCAGGACCACCAGGGAGCCCACCCAGGAACCACCAGGTAATGGGCATACACCATACTATAGGGATGGCACTGTGCCCACCTGTGATGCCTTTCAGTGCCTTCTTATCAGTGCCACCTAAAAGTGCCCTCTATCAGTGCCTCCTATGAGTACCTATCAGTGCCCTGTGCCACCCATCAGTGCTGCATATCAGTGCCACCTATCAGTGCCCATCAGTGCTGCATATAAGTGCCTCATTGTCAGTGCCAATCAATACTGCCTCATCAGTGCCCATCGGTGAAGGAGAAAATGTACTTATTTACAACGTTTTGTGACAGAAACAAAGAAAAACTTTTTTTTTTTAATTTTTCAGTCTTTTTTATTTGTAGTGCAAAGAATAAAAACCCCAGGGGTGATCAAATAGCATCAAAAGAAAGCTCTTTTTGTGGGGGAAGAATTATAAAATTTTTGTTTGGGTACAACGTCGCACGACCGCGCAATTGTCATTCAAATGGTGATAGTGCTAAAAGCTGAATATTGGTCTGGACGGGAAGGGGGGAAAGTGAGCAGTATTGAAGTGGTTAAAGTGTCACTTGCAATATATAATGTTTGGGGCTTTAACTACTATAAAATAATTTTTGAAATGTTTGCAAAAACGACTAAACTTGTTCCACGGTGTGGGGGTTTTAGGCCACCAGCAGAGGCTGCCTTTGGCCTGTCTTTTGCTGTCTAATTTTTACCTAGTACTCTACTTTTGCAGGTTGCATTACCCAATCATGATCTAAAGCAGGGCAGTGTCTTCCAAAGAATGTAATGAAAAGAATTTTACTATGAGTTAAAAAAAAATCCTATTTCCTTCTTCACCTCTTCTTCAAGTCTAACTTTCATTAAAAGCTGTAGTAAACCCCGCTTTGTGATTTATACTATAATAAGGCTTACCTGTAGGTAAAATGAATATCTCCTAAACGTGCACCGTTTAGAAGATATTCACCCTGCATGCAGCCACTGACATCACTGGCGCATGCGCTCTGAAAGGCCGGAACTTCAGAGCTTCGTGCCACAACAGAGTGCTCCCGTGCGCATGCGCGGGAGAAACGTCATCACGGCTACGGCCAATCAAACAGCCGGAGGGAACAAACCCGTAAGAAAGACTGTGGGGGGAAGATGTCAGCCTTCTCAGCAATGACAGCGTGGCATGGGAGGGCTTTATTCTAAGGTAAGTATTCCATAATGTGCTAGTATGCAATGCACACTAGCACATTATACCAATTGCCTTAGAGGTGTTTTTTTTGCCGTGGTTTACAATTGCTTTAATTTAAATAGCTCTTTTGGACCGAGCTGGTCCACAGGAACTCTTTGCTTCACTAATGTCTCTTGTGCTGATTTTTGTGTTTTTTTTATTTTATTTTGACTCTAACGTTATTCCCAGGGGTATATTGTTACAACAGTTTAAAGAGGTTATCCTCTGAATTAGATTAGAAAAGATATTTCTGTTCTTATTGCTGGTTTGGAGTACATAGATTGTTACTAATTCAAATTGGTAAAATGCATTTAAAGCTAATCTCCATGTTTTATTTAATTCTAAATAGTTCTTTAGGACCAAGCTGGTCAAAACAAACGATTTACTTCTTTAACCGTTGCTGTGTGCATTGTATAAGCTGTAAGTAGCTTAGCGACATGGAGTATATAGCACTATGTTCCAACATTGTAGTGAGAACTTCCTATCCTGCTACTGGAACATAATCGAGTCAGGCTGAGCGCTGCTCAGCCATTCAGAGGAAGCTTTGTATTCTATGAATAAATACAAAGCTTCCTCTGATTGAAACAGGCAGAGAGGTGGGCTGATGATGTCACCAACTCCACCTCAGCCAAAAAGAGGAAGCTTTCCATGAATGATTGAGTGGGACTCAGCCCAACTTGATTTTGTTTTATGAGGGGGACAGGAAGTTCTAGTCCTGGTGGTGGAACACAGAGCTGTATACTATAAGTAACCGAGGCTACATACAGTTTATATAGCGTATACAGCCGCTGCAACTGTTAGTGAAGTGACAGTTTGGACCAGCTTATATATATATATATATATATATATATATATATATATATATATATATATATATAAAACGATCAATATAAATATATTGTCCCTTACAACTCCACTTCCTCCTCTCCAACTCCTCTTACCGTTGGGGTCTCCCAAGGTTCTGTTGTTGGACCCCTACTATTCTCAATCCACACATCCTCCCTGGGTCAGCCATGGCTTCCACTATCATTTATATGCCGATGACACCCAAACCTATTTCTCCACCCCTCAGCTCACCCCTTCAGTCTCCTCACACATCACTGCTTTACTAACAGACATATCAGCCTGGATGTCACACCACTTCCTCAAACTGAATCTATCTAAAACGAAGCTCATGATATTTCCTCCCCCACGCCCCCCTTCCCCTGACTTCTCTGTTAAGATCAATGGCACAACTATTAGTCCATCCCCACATGCCAGGGTGCTAGGGGTAACCCTAGAACCTGAACTGTCCTTTCAGGACCACATCCAATCCTCTGGTTATCTCTTGCCTCAACTACTGCATCTCTCTCATTGTCTTACCAGGTAGCCGGATCTCATTCATTTCCTCAGCTGTCCACAGGTCTATGTTTTAGATGGGATAAAGCCTCCAATACTGTATCCATGTCTTACCAGCCTGTTGGTAAGCCATTAGTGGATATCTAGAGATTGGTTGGAGGATCGAGTCTCATTCATCCTGGAGGATCTCATCCGGTCCTTGGTACCATTGTCACCAGATCAAGCTTTTTGTGACCCCCAGACTGCAAAGCTGGGGGTCAGCTTCTTCTGGTGAGTGGTGAAAAGAGGGGTTGCGGTACATCGCACTTTATTTCCGCATGCACTGGATTGATGTTTTGGAGCACGTTTGCACTTTTCATCAACTACTAGCACGGAGTCACGTTAATAATTTTTTGGACTTTATGAAGTTTTTATTTATTGATTTATATGTATATTAATTTATATTGACACTATATCATTTATCACTAAATCTCACAGTACCTTTAGTAGGTGGGATATATTTTGCATCAGCTGTTGGCGCTGTTTGGTGTTTTTCATTCTCTCCTCATTGGATTACCTTTACATACACTATCTCCCCTTCAGTCCATAATGAATGCTGCTGCAAGACTTATCTACCTTACCAACTGCTCAGTGTCCTTCGCTCCTCTCTGCCATTCCCTCCACTGGCTTCCACTCCCCCAGCAAATAAAATTCAAAGCACTAACAATAATTTACAAAGCCATCCACAACTCTGCCCCCAGCTACATCACTAACTGGTCTCAAAATACCGCTCACTTTGGTCTTCCCAATTCCTCCTGCTTTTTAGCTCCCTTGTCACCTCCTCCCATGTTCACCTCCAGGATTTCTCCAGAGCTTCTCCCATCCTTTGGAACTCCCTACCGCAATCTGTCCAACTAATCTGTCTCCTAATCTATCCATCTTTAGACCATCCCTTAAAACTCTTCACTTTAAAGAAGCCTTTCCTACTAATACACTGTTTTACTTTCTACATCAGCTCACCCCCCACAGCTATTACGTTTGTGTATCAATTGACCCTCCCTCTTAGATTGTAAGCTCTAATGAGCAGGGCCCTCTGATTCCTCTTGTATCCAATTGTGATGTAACTGTACTGTCTGCCTACATTTTGTAAAGTGCTGTGCATACTGTTGGTGTATAAATCCTGTATAATAACATGCTCAGGACTAGAATTAGACAGACATGTTGCTGGTGAGAGGGAAAAATAGAGAGAAAAAAGAAAATCCGAAATATTGGTTAGTCCTCAGAAAAGTAGTAGAGGGGAAATCTTCCCACTCATTGTGGTGACCTAGAGGGCCCCAAGAATTCCCTTAATTTGCAGTGATTTCCCCTCACTTCCTGTATTGGTTATGGGACAGGAAGTGAAGGGAAATCTCCACAATGGGACACAGATAGCGAAATAAAAAAATCTGACAGCTGTTATAACCCTCCCTACTCTATCCCAAAATGAAAACATTTTTTATAGTTCTACTTTACCTTTCCAGCTGTTAAAACATAAAATCACAACATATACTGTCAAGTTTCAGATTACTGTGCCAAAAATGTTGACTGTAATAAATAATAATTAGATAGATACAAGTGCACACCAAATTTTGTTGATGTGCGGTTGTGCTGTGGGATATGGCATCCTTTGATATCAGAGGTACTAGAATTCCACTCAGTATAATTACTGAGTTATCTGCTCTTGCATCTCCTCCTTTTTGTTAAAAGCTTGAAAATATCACCATATGCAAGGTTTCTTCTAAAACCAAGTTGTCCATCATGATGCCTTTCTATACATTGAGTATTTCCAGTAATTTTCTGTTTTGGTCAGTAGCTAATTACATTTGCTTTAAACTCTGTTCATAGCTGTGTACGTATTATGTGGTTTAATTCACATTTCAAATATGTGACTGGTCCATCCATTTCAGATTAAAAAAAACAAGGGGTTTGGGCACTGGGGCTAGAAATGATCTGTCTAACTCTGTCCAAATAAACCCATTGTTTTTTTGCATTTGTAATGCCCTGTTGGTATGATCTGTTTTATTAGATCAGTGCTGTACTTAAAGGACTACTTTACTTTTCCACAGCCTATTCAGTAAAAGATGTTTCTCCTGGCTCCTCTTCTTAGTGTGAATGTGTGCCCATTACTCCATTTATTTCCATAGAAGAGCTGTATCCCAACTACAGCTCACCAATAGGAATGAGTATAGATGTGGCTCATTAAAAAGGGAGCCAGTGGGGAGATTTTTTTCACCTGAAAGGCTTTGTCACACTGTGTAAGGCCACACAGTAAAACTCACTGAACTGTGAAGAAGGCCAAGTTTGTTTTTTTTTTGTTTTTTTAAACATTCTTTATTTACATTTTTTCAAAAAATGTTTACAGTGAAATATAACAAAAATAGTACTGCTCATATACAGTCAGGTCCATAAATATTGGGACATTGACACAATTCTAATCTTTTTGGCTCTATACACCGCCACAATGGATCCGAAATTAAACAAACAAGATGTGCTTTAACTGCAGACCTTCAGCTTTAATTTGAGGGTATTTACATCCAAATCAGGTGAACGGTGTAGGAATTACAACAGTTTGTATATGTGTCTCCCACTTTTTAAGGGGCCAAAAGTAATGGCACAATTGGTTGCTCAGCTGTTCCATGGCCAGGTGTGTGTTATTCCCTCATTATCCCATTTACAAGGAGCAGATAAAAGGTCCAGAGTTCATTTCAAGTGTGCTATTTGCATTTGGAATCTGTTGCTGTCAACTCTCAATATGAGATCCAAAGAGCTGTCACTATCAGTGAAGCAAGCCATCATTAGGCTGAAAAAACAAAACAAGCCCATCAGAGAGATAGCAAAAACATTAGGTGTAGCCAAATCAACTGTTTGGAACATCCTTAAAAAGAAAGAACACACTGGTGAGCTCAGCAACACCAAAAGACACGGAAGACCACGGAAAACAACTGTGATGGATGACCGAAGAATTCTTTCCCTGGTGAAGAAAACACCCTTCACAACAGTTGGCCAGATCAAGAACACTCTCCAGGAGGTAGGTGCATGTGTGTCAAAGTCAACAATCAAGAGAAGACTTCACCAGAGTGAATACAGAGGGTTCACCACAAGATGTAAACCATTGGTGAGCCTCAAAAACAGGAATGCCAGATTAGAGTTTGCCAAACATCTAAAAAAGCCTTCACAGTTCTGGAACAACATCCTATGGACAGATGAGACCAAGATCAACTTGTACCACAGTGATGGGAAGAGAAGAGTATGGCGAAGGAAAGGAACTGCTCATGATCCAAAGCATACCACCTCATCAGTGAAGCATGGTGGTGGTAGTGTCTTGGCGTGGGCATGTATGGCTGCCAATGGAACTGGTTCTCTTGTATTTATTGATGA
>BLSH010148082.1:232112-244955 GCA_018402905.1 Glandirana rugosa
CGCCTTGAAGTCAGTAAATAAGTTGAAAGGTAGATAATTTAGGAGACGGGAACAACAAAATTGAAACTTATCATTGTAAAAAAAAAAGACGGTCATTTATGGAATATGTCGGGTGAAGGACAAAGAACCTACCTTTTTACGGAGTCACAAACTGTAGTACGTGTCGAGAGAGAGAGAGTGACAGCACTCTCAAACTAACTTTCCCTCCCCCCTACTCAGTATTCTCCCGGTTACTCTCGACGTCTCGACCTCCACACGGAGACACGTTTAGGTCCTTCACCTGTCGTCGAAGTCGACGGGTGCCAATTTTACCTACGTCGGTCTGAGTCACCTTCCTCTAAAAACGTCGTATAAACCGTTCATGTCTTAGTGTCATATATATCATTCCGACTGCCGTGCAGTCGGACATAAACATCCTCCTCAGACCCACTATATATGGGTCGGAGGAGGATGGACATCCCCGGCGTGAAGAAGGCCTTTGTCGAGCTGCCGCGACCCGAAGCACGCCTACCGAAGACACACGGTCCAGGTAGGAGGAGGCTGGGTATATATCACCCAGACTCCTCCTACAAATACAGGCTGACGTGCCGTCAGCCTTACTATATATACTGTGATTCTGTACTTGCCAAATATGCTGCAAAAATCTCCTTCCACTGAGTCTGGCTGCATCCATTTTAACCGTGGGCAGCTGAAGCTGCTGTCCACTTCCTGGATTTGCACAGAGGCACACCTCCAGCTCTGCAGCTCTCATTGGCCCTCTTATGACTCATCCCCCCTCCCTTTCAATCAAACTCTCACGACAGTGAGAGAGAGAGAGCTGTGCATGATGTCAAACACTGAGGCATTTTTCCATCCAAGAAACAGGAAGTGGGCTGTATAAGGTATTTACTGGCAGAAAAAAAAAATGTTACTATTCAAAGTTAAAACAACAAGGGCAGAGGATTTAATAGATGGAAAGTTGAATAAATGACTGAAGTTCCGCTTTAGGTGCTCAGGCTGTTAAAGGCACTCTGACAGCATCAAGTACTTTGCAAAAGCAACAGGACTGCATTGTACACAAGGATGCTGAGGTGCCCACTTACAACCTGGAGCACTGGGCACTGGCTGCCCTGGGAGTGACGGACAAGGTAACTAACAGTCCTTTTTACTGGTACTTGGTAGATTTCAGCTGTAAATATATTCCTCAATAGTTACAAAGGATATACAGT
The DNA here is from genome assembly GCA_018402905.1 of Glandirana rugosa. Classification (NCBI taxonomy): domain Eukaryota; kingdom Metazoa; phylum Chordata; class Amphibia; order Anura; family Ranidae; genus Glandirana; species Glandirana rugosa. Next base: position 233,321 of record BLSH010148082.1, read on the forward strand.
AAATCCATTTTGCGTCAACCCCATGCATTTTATAAACCCAGATATTATCTTGAAAAATCAGTGGGGGCATCATCACTTTGCTGTGCATAGCCTATACAGAAAATAAAGCTGTGGGAAGGACCCAACAATGCACCCACTTATACTGTAGGCTGCCTGCAGAAAACAACAGGGGGTGAATAAAGGACCAGCCACTCCGCACAAGGAGAGAGAGCCGTAATGACTAGTTTGTATTACAAGAAACACTTGCGAATTACACAAGGAGCACCAATTGTCAAATAGAAAATCATATACCTCTTATATTTAGACAATATTTGCTTATCCTGGAATTCATCTTTAACTGGTTCCACACGACGACGGCAGTGTGGACGCTCAGCGCGAATCGCCATAAAAAGGCCGCGATCTGAGGGTGGCCGCTAGGGGGCGCGCACGCACCCTCCATACTCCTGAGGAGTGTGCCCGCGGCTCGGGCGGATCCGGTGTCCGCCGGCGAGCCGCGATGAGCGCCCACAGCCAAAGAACTTGGAACCGCCAATGTAAACCCGGCGGTTCCCCGCTCTGTTAGTGGGGGCATAGGAGATCTACTGATCCCTGTCACTGGGATCAGTTAGATCTTTTATGCCCATGGTAGCCCAGCCCCCCCACAGTTAGAACACGCCTAGGGAACGCATTTACCCCTAGATCTCCCCCTGCAGGTTAACCCCTTCACTGCCAATGACATTTATACAGTAATCAGTGGACATTTACATTTCTGATCGCTGAATAAATGTCATTGGTCCCAAAAAAGTGTCAAAAATGTCCGACTTGTCCACCCCAATATCGCAGTACCGCTAAAAATCGCAGATCGCCGCCATTACTAGTAAAAAAATAAATAGAATAAAAACCCCAGAAATTAATTCTCATCATCCGTAAACGCGGCCACTTTTGTGCAAACCAATCAATAAATGCAAATTGCAATTTTTTTTACCAAAAATATGAGGAAGAATATAAATCGTCCAAAACCAATGAGAAAAAAAATGTTTTTTTTATATATTTTTTTTGGGATTTGTATTTTAGCAAAAAGTAAGAAATTTGGTTTTTTTTTTGCAAAATTGTCGCTCTTCTTTTGTTTATAGCGGTGATTAGAAATGACGCAGAGGTGATCAAAAAAAGGACGCAAATTTTGTTTGGGTACAACGTCGCACGACCGTGCAATTGTCAGTTAAAGCGACGTAGTGCCGAATCGCAAAAAGTGCTCTGGTCAGGAAGGGGGTAAAACTTTCCGGGCCGAAGTGCTTAAGGTATGCAATTTCTCTTGTTCCTAATACTAGACTGACTCAAGTCACTGCAAATGTCCCCCACTAAGTAGAATTCTGTTTCCAAAACTCATATTTAAACTATAGTTGACACCTTGCCTCTGCTGCCATAACTTACCTTACATTTCTGTCCCATACATGTCTATCTTCCACTGGAACCTCAAGAAAAAATCCTTCCTTATGGACATGGACCATACACCCAAACTGACCTCTAGTAATGCAGTGCTTTGTGCCATCCCAGCCAATTGCTAGGCCCAAGCACTGTCACATGGAGTGCAAGTCACCAATGGGGAGAAAGTAAGGCAATGGGAATGACGTTTTCTAATTTTCAAAACCAATGTGAAATGTTTAACCACTTCAGCCCCGGAAGGATTTCCCAGGTTAGGACCAGAGCACTTTTTGCGATTCGGCACTGCGTTGCTTTAACTGACAATTGCGTCCTTTTTTCCCCACAAATAGAGCTTTCTTTTGGTTGTATTTGATCACCTCTGCGTCATTTCTGTTCGCCGCTATAAACAAAGAAAGAGCGACAATTTTGCAATGGCCGATTTTTATTCTTCCTCATATTTTTGGTAAAAAATCACAATCAGCGTTTATTGATTGGTTTGCGCAAAAGTTGCCGTGTTTACGGATGATAAGAATTCATTTCTGGGGTTTTTATTTTTTTTACTAGTAATGGCGGCGATCTGCGATTTTTTTTTTTTAGCGGTACTGCGATATTGCGGCGGACATGTCTCACCATTTTGACACTTTTTGGGACCATTGGCATTTATACAGCGATCAGTGCTATAAAAATGCACTGATTACTGTATAAATGTCATTGGCAGTGAAGGGGTTAACCTGCAGGGGGAGATCTAGGGGTTAACTGTGTTCCCTAGGCTTGTTCTAACTGTCGGGGGGCCATAAGAGATCTAACTGATCCCAGTGACAAGGATCAGTAGATCTCTTATGTCCCCATTGACAGAGCGGGGAACCGCCGTGTTTACATCTGCGGTTCCCCGTTCTTCCACTCTGGCCGCTCATCGTGGCTCGCTGGCGGACATCGGGTCCGCCCGAACCGTGAGTGTGTCGGGCACGAGAGCGCCTATTTACAGTGATTCGCGGGACGCATCCACACCGCCGCAGTAAATATACTACGCGCGGTGTGGAACCTGTTAAATTAAAGAATATATTAACATCAACTTTTCATATTCCTCTCTGTTGTATCATGTATGTGTATGAAAAAGTATCCTGTTCTCTTTGTACTGCTTCCTTTGTGTGAAATAACTGGTGTTCCTGCCAGTCCCTATGCTCTTCTATTTCAAACTGACCATTCTAGGAATGAGAGCACAGTGTGGTCCACTTTTTTTTTTTTTTTTTTGTGGTCCGCTTTTTAGCTGTGCTGAGAACTCAGCCTGCCCTCCCACCAATGATCAGACATGTGCTAACACAGACCCCCTGCACAGCCATTCACTGGGACGTGCAGTGGGCTGCTGTTTCTCCTACCTCAGGTTGCTGAGCTCTTTATTCAGCTGAGAATAGAGGGTATGTGATCACTTATAAAAAAGGAAAAAAAAAGTATCTACATAAAGTTGTACATTCCATTTCTCTTTTTAACTGAATTGGTTGCTAACTAAAGGCTCCTGTATGCCAGTCTAACGAAGTACCAAGTATAAACCTCATAAAGTAAACAAAAATACTTTCTTTACCTTCCCTGGCTCATTTGTGTCTCTAACACTCCCCTTCTCAGATATGGCAGTTCACAGTAGAAGAGTTTGTACAACAGAGGTAGTACTGTCAATCCAGAAAGCAGTGGGCAGGGTTAGGTGTGGCCAGGTCTCATTGACAAGTTACAAGTGTAATCAGCAGTGATGATGCTAATAGCCATACCCCCTGCAACATTTTGCCAGTGTAGTGTGGACTGCTCTGAATTCAGGAGCAGTGTTGCATCAGTGCCACGCCATCACAGGAAGCTGTGTTAGGTGGACTTCATTGGCAAGCTCAGCCGGTATTTGTAGGAATTTGCATTGGGGTTAAAGCCTAGTGCACGTGGGCTGAATGTCGGTGGGCATCGGCCGGTTCATAAAAACCGTCCGACATTTGGCATGTGTGTATGGCAGCTGGTCTGACAGAAGCCGGCCGTTCGGCTTCACCCTTTAATTGGTCTTTACGCTCAGGGGTGTGGGACTGATGTCCCAATCGCTTGACCAATGTGATTGGCTGTCAAAGTGTTCACATGAATGGAAATGCCGGCTACCTAACATGAGTACAGAGCGAGAGCATCTATGACAGCTCAGTCAGTGTGCTGGGAGTGCCCGATAAACCTTGGTTGTCCATGGATGCAGATGTGCATGCAGTGTGTGGACATTCAATCCCACTATCTTTGCCGCTGCATGTATGCGTTCTGTGGGCGGCAAGAAGTTATAGGACTAAAATAATCTGTTTTTGTTTTGCAGTCAGCATGTTCAACGTGAAATCAGTTGGCTGAATGTGGGTCATTGTTCAAGCATTATTACTTATAGAAGACTTTTCCTCCAACATCCTAAACTACCACTATTACTATATTTATTATAGTAAAATATACGCATACATTTAAATAATGTTCTTGTTTTCACTGTAGCCTAACTCTTCTTCCTTGCTCATGAATCCCTCACCACCAGGTTGAATGGATGACATCATCATGACATGGCTGCCTTCTAATGTGTTTTATTTGCCACTCCGTTGTTGGCTATGGTATCACAAGTAGTATTATGTTACCCAACACTTACTTTATTGGAGCCATGGCAATGTTTAAACAATAGCAGGATGACATCCTACAAGCCATTTCCTAAAAAATTTGCAAAATCTCACAAGATCTCCTAGTTTAGAGATGAGATCACCCTGAAAGGCATCGGTAGCCTAGCTGTCTCAAGGGGCAGTGCCTATTGAAACCAGTAAGTATAAGTAAGAGCAAAAATAATTTTCCACATCATTTTAAGATGATAGGATATCAATATGCAGAGCTGCACGCTGATGTGATTTTTAGTGAAAAGGGAAAAGGTCTAATTGCACTGAATACAATTGGGATCAATCTCACTATGCTTGTGTTGCAGTGATACTTTTATCACAAAACTGGCTCCACAATATTACCGAATTTGTGGTTGGTATAAAAGCTCATGTGTGAGTATTTCACTTATTAAGCATTAAATATTTTCACGTATTAAGCTATTTACCTGGAGTACAGCTTTAAATATAATTTAAATGTGCTTTTAAATACCATAATGACTTCTCTATTAGGTGGCGTTCCCATTAAAATGTTATTGATGAAGCATTTAGAGCCGAGTTAAGCTTGGCTTTTAATCCCTTTGCTGTCTGAATGAAAAGACTGTATATGCAATTAACCTTAACCTAACAAGACACCCCTGACATTGCTGTTTCTACCATGGCAAACCAGTCAAAAACAGGTTTAAATGAGGATTCCTAACTAGCCTTATTAACAACTAAAGAAATTAGCACAATCCAGTTACTGTTATTTCCATTGTGTCAAAACTATTCACCGGTAGCATCATGGGGTACTGTTTCACTGTTTAAAATAAATACAGTACACAGTCTATTTAAGGAGCAAAAATGTCTAAAATGGAAAGCATATTGATAACATTTTTACATTTATTAATAACCACTCACCCCCCCGAGCGGCACCTCCGAGCAGCACTCCCCCAGCAGTACCTCCAAACGGCACCTCTCCCCCGCTGTTTGCTAGTCGGTCCGGCACTTACCCCATCTAGGCAGGTAGCGTTCAGCGGCTCTGTGTCCAATCGTCCACGGCGGCTTCCAGCATGTGGCTCCTTCCCTGCTCCTAGACGTCCAATAGGATCGCCTGTCCTTTCAGCCAGTTGGGTGACGGGTGTCAAAACCCGCTACCTGATTGGCTGGGAGGAGGATCAGTGTTACAACAGCGAATGTTCATTCGCTGTTGTAACACACCTGGGTGGGCTGAGAGTGTACTCTATGCATCCCAAGCCCATCCTATTGTGAAGCTTATTAGAGCCTCTGGCTCTAATCGGTGCTTCAAAAAACACTCCCCTGCCATTGTAATTCATGCGCCTGGCATCCTGAAAGGGGCATATGGATGGGGGGAGGCAGAAGGGATAGGGGAGGTGATGCCCATGCGCCCTCAATGGACAGGCCGCCCCTGAGCAGGACTGCGATAATGTGGTGGACAATTGGACACTTACTGACACTTTGGGAACCAGTGACACTAATACAGTGATCAGTACTAAAAATATGCACTGTCACTGTACAGATGACTGGCTGTTAAGGGGTTAAACATCTAGGACGATCAAAGGGTTAAATGTGTTCCTAGCCAGTGATTCGGTGTATACTATGTGCTGTTTTAGTAAAGGAAAAAAGGATTCTACTCCCTGCTTTGCAGAGTTATGGGATCAGTCCCTCCCCCCTGCCAGAATAACTATCTGTGTTCTTTACCGACGTTGCCCTGTGAAGAAATGCGTAGGGCGGAGTGATGTGCTGACGTCATTGCACTTTTCGGATCCTGGAAGGATGGGCAGCCACGAGAGCTGGCTGGCTGTTTTTATGATATTAATGCAATTGTTTTATTCTCTTTGTTATAAGTGCAACCTTTTTTACCTACAACAAATTTTTAAGGATATATTACATTATGGCAAGTTTTTTATGTTTTGGGTACCATCTATGATATCGTCATCTGGATGTACGTTTCATATGCCCTACGGACATCCTGGGAGTTTTTAAAGGCCCTCGCTGGGTTTAGAGCCATATGAGTCACCGACCTTCTGTGACAGAAGGTCCATTTTATCTGGTAAGTGACTATTTTGCCTAAGTTGGAGGGGATTGTCACCACAATTCTCCACTGCAAGTGACAGCATTTGCCATAAGTCTGCCAGACCCGTACTCGTTCACCCTAACTAAGTTCTAAAGTGCCCCATGTCTCCGGGACAGGGGTGTCCTGGGTGCCCAGTTTTGAATTTCCCTTTTATTATAAAGAATAAGGAGATCAGGGTGATATGTCAAGCCATGAAAAAGACATGCCTCTGTTATCCCAAAGTTAAACTGACTTCGTCAGCATAGGACATACTGACGTTGTCTAAGTGCCCTATTCGTTACAGTCAGGTCCATAAATATTGGGACATCAACACAATTCTAATCTTTTTGGCTCTATACACCATCACAATGGATTTGAAATGAAACGAACAAGATGTGCTTTAACTGCAGACTTTCAGCTTTAATTTGAGGGTATTTACATCCAAATCAGGTGAACGGTGTTGGAATTACAACAGTTTGTATATGTGCCTCCCACTTTTTAAGGGACCAAAAGTAATGGGACAAGTGGCTGCTCAGCTGTTCCATGGCCAGGTGTGTGTTATTCCTTTATTATCCCATTTACAAGGAGCAGATAAAAGGTCCAGAGTTCATTTCAAGTGAGCTATTTGCATTTGGAATCTGTTGCTGTCAACTCTCTATGAGATCCAAAGAACTGTCACTATCAGTGAAGCAAGCCATCATTGGGCAGAAGAAACAAAACAAACCCATCAGAGAGATCGCAAAAACATTAGGTGTGGCCAAATCAACTGTTTGGAACATCCTTAAAAAGGAAAAACGCACCGGTGAGCTCAGCAACACCAAAAGACCTGGCTATATCTCACACTGTAAGTTTCAAAATCTGATCAATAGAGGGGCATGTTCTAAAACATGGAGTTTTACCAGACCAGAAGTATAATCCAAGCCTTTGAAATGTGGTGTGACTGTGTGTGTGTGTGTTTATGTGTGTGTGTGTGTGTGTGTGTATATATATATATATATATATATATATATTTTTTTTTTTTATACAGTCCCAAATTTTTAGTGTAGTCTCTTCTATGTATGCCAGACCACAAGGGCATATGAAAAAGTAACCAAAATGCATATGTTACAACTGTGTAATTCATGAATTTATGTATTGTCCTTGGATGTTGGTGGGTCACATGTGGCCCTTTACATTAGATTCTGTTGCAGCCAGACCAGATTATAATACGTCTTTGATATTCTGTTTTATCCAGAATTTAGTGCCAGGTCACTATGACAAGTGGCAGCCGATCCTTCTCTCCCCTCACTATCTTAAAACAGCATCTCCGATTTAGTGAAGAGCCATTCTCTGCTTAATCTGACAGCTGTTAAACTTGGCAGGCTGCCCAGATTTTTGTTTTTTTATAAGTATAAACAAAGTATTTTTTCGTTCTTTTATCAAAGGGATGAACTCTGGTCTGTAAATGTGGTCAGTTGACCACTTAAAGCGTTTGTTAACCCCAAAAAAAGTGCTGCTCCTGTCTCTTTAATGAGCAATTAGCAGCATGGTGCTTTTGCTTTTTAAATTGTCCCTCTGTATCCCCTAAAATACCTGTTTGATAATGCCAGATCATGACTTTCCCCCTGAGTGCTGACTCCCCTATCATATTAGCTGATCCTGGGAGACCATGCTCTGTGCAGTCTGTATCACCAGCAGCTCTCCTATTCTCCTCTGCCTGTCTTCAACTCCCCCTCCCTCTCCCTGTCAGTACATAGTCTCTTCTCTGCTCTCATAATTAACTTTTAAAGCCTCTATCCCCTGTGTATTAGAACAAGAACTTCCCCTGTGTCCGTGTTATATCATAAATATTCTTATCTATATAGAGAACACATTGGCTTCCTACACACGGTTCGCTCTCTCTGTCCTCTCTAGCTGACTTCAGCAGCAGTGCTCGGCCCCACCTTCAGGAAAACTTTGCTGAGCAGAGGAGAGAGAAAAACGACAACTGATCCTAGGAAGCCTGTGTGTAATCTATAAAGATAAGTATATACATGTTATAACATAGGCACAGGGGAACTTATTGTGCTAATACAGAGGGAATGGGAGCATTTTATACAAGGGGCTTAAAGTGGTTGTCAACTCCACTTGTTGGCTTCGTTCCTAAGTAAATATATCATAGTGATCTAGTAGGCGATGCATACTAGCTCATTATGCCTTTCTCTTGCAGGGTTTTATTTTATTTTTAGAGACTTTACAACCTCTTTAACAACCACTTTAACCACTTGCCGACCGCCAACCACAGGTTGACGGCGACGAGGTGGCTCGATATCGCAAACCGCCGTCATACGGCGGCGGCTGCGATATCATGCACTGTGAACGCGCACGCGCTCACTGTATTCGGGGGGGGGGGGCCAGGGAGCGGGTGCGGCGGACTTGATCTCTGCCGGCTACCCGCGATGCCCCCCCGCAGTGAAAGAACGGAGGTCCGTGTATGTAAACACGGATCTCCGTTCTGTGTGAGGGGGAAGGGCTGTGATCACAACCTTCCTGTAAATGGAAGCTGTGATCACTCCCCTTCCCCTGCCAGTCAAACACTGTCACAGTTAGAACACGCCCAGGAAACACAGTTAACCCTTACAGCGCCCCCTCCAGGTTAACCCCTTCACCGCCAATGGCATTTACACAGTAATCACTGCATTTTTATAGCACTGATCGCTGTATAAATACCAATGGTCCCAAAAAAGTGTCAAAATGGTCCGACATGTCTGCCTCAATATCGCAGTACCGCTACAAATTGCAGATCGCCGCCATTGCTAATAAAAAATTAAAACAAAAATAAAAACCCCAGAAATGAATTCTCATCATCCGTAAACGTGGCCACTTTTGCGCAAACCAATCAATAAACGCCGATTGCGATTTTTTTTTATCACAAATATGAGGAAGAATACAAATCGGCCAAAACCGTTGAAAAAAATGTTTTTTTATATTTTTTTTTTTTTGGATTTGTATTTAAGCAAAAAGTAAGAAATGTGCATTTTTTTTGCAAAATTGTCACTCTTCTTTTGTTTATAGCGGCGATATATGAGGAAGAATATAAATTGGTCAAAACTGATGAAAAAAACTCTTTTTTTTATATTTTTTTTGGATTTGTATTTTAGCAAAAAGTAAGAAAAATTGTTTTTCTTTTGCAAAATTGTCGTTCTTTTTTTGTTTTTAGTGGTGATCAGAAATGACGCAGCGGTGATCAAATACCACCAAAAGAAAGCTCTATTTGTGGGAAAAAAAAGGACGCAAATTTCGTTTGGATACAACGTCGCACGACCGCGCAATTGTCAGTTAAAGCGACACAGCGCCGAATCGCAAAAAGTGCTCTGGTCCTAAAGTGTGAAATCCTTCCGGGGCTGAAGTGGTTAATACAGGTAACGAGTGGAGGACAGAGGAGCCTCTTAAAGAAGAAGTTACAGGTCTGTGAGAGCTAGAAATCTTGCTTTTTTGTTATTGACCAAATACTTATTTTCCACCATAATTTGCAAATAAATTCTTTAAAAATCAGACAATGTGATTTTCTGAATTTTTTTTTTTCATTCTGTCTCTCATAGTGGAAGTGTCCCTATGATGAAAATTCCAGGCCTCTCATCTTTTTAAGTGGGAGAACTTCCACAATTGGTGGCTGACTAAATACTTTTTTGTCCCACTGTGTATATATATATACAGTATCTCACAAAAGTTAGTACACCCCTCACATTTCTGTAAATATTTTATCTTTTCATGTGACAACACTGAAGAAATGACACTTTGCTACAATATAAAGTAGTGAGTGTACAGCTTGTATAACAGTGTAAATTTGCTGTCCCCTCAAAATAACTCAACACACAGCCATTAATGTCTAAACTGCTGGCAACAAAAGTGAGTACACCCCTAAGTGAAAATGTCCAAATTTGGCCCCAATTAGCTATTTTGCCTCCCCAGTGTCCTGTGACTCGTTAGTGTTACAAGGTCTTAGGTGTGAATGGGGAGCAGGTGTGTTAAATTTGATGTTATCGCTCTCACTCTCTTATACTGGTCACTGGAAGTTCAACATGGCACCTCATGGCAAAGAACTCTCTGAGGATCTGAAAATAAGAATTGTTGCTCTACATAAAGATGGCCTAGGCTATAAGAAGATTGCCAAGACCCTGAAACAGCTGCAGCACGGTGGCCAAGACCATACATCGGTTTAACAGGACAGGTTCCACTCAGAGCAGGCCTCTTCATGGTGGACCAAAGAAGTTGAGTGCAGTGCTCAGCATCATATCCAGAGGTTGTCTTTGGGAAATAGACATATGAGTGCTGCCAGCATTGCTGCAGAGTTTGAAGGGGTGGGGGGTCAGCCTGTCAGTGCTCAGACCATACGCCGCACACTGCATCAAATTGGTCTGCATGGTTGTCATCCCAGTAGGAAGCCTCTTTTAAAGATGATGCACAAGAAAGCCCGCAAACAGTTTGCTGAAGACAAGCAGACTAAGGACATGGATTACTGGAACCGTGTCCTGTGGTCTGATGAGACCAAGATAAACTTATTTGGTTCAGATGGTGTCAAGCGTGTGTGGCGGCAACCAGGTGAGGAGTACAAAGACAAGTTTGTCTTGCCTACAGTCAAGCATGGTGGTGGGAGTGTCATGGTCTGGGGCTGCATGAGTGGTGCCAGCACTGGGGAGCTACAGTTCATTGAGGGAGCCATGAATGCCAACATGTACTGTGACATACTGAAGCAGAGCATGACCCCCTCCCTTCGGAGACTGGGCCACAGGGCAGTATTCCAACATAACGACCCCAAACACACCTCCAAGACAACCACTGCCTTGCTAAAGAAGCTGAGGGTAAAGGTGATGGACTGGCCAAGCATCTCCAGACCTAAACCCTATTGAGCATCTGTAAGGGAACCCTCAAATGGAAGGTGGAGGAGCGCAAGATCTCTAACACCCACCAGCTCTGTGATGTCGTCATGGAGGAGGGGATGAGAACCCCAGTGGAAACCTGTGAAGCTCTGGTGAACTCCATGCCCAAGAGGGTTAAGGCAGTGCTGGAAAATAATGGTGGCCACACAAAATATTAACACTTTGGGCCGAATTTGGACATTTTCACTTAGGGGTGTGCTCACTTTTGTTGCCAGCGGTTTAGACATTAACCACTTCCTTACTGGGCACTTAAACCCCCCCTCCTGCCCAGACCAATTTTTGGCTTTCAGCGCTGTCGCATTTTGAATGACAATTGCGCGGTCGTGCGACGTTGTACCCAAATAAAATTTGCGTCCTTTTTTTCCCACAAATAGAGCTTTCTTTTGGTGGTATTTGATCCCCTCTGCGTCATTTCTGATCGCCGCTATAAACAAAAAATGAGCGACAATTTTGCAAAAAAGAACAATATTTTTTACTTTTTGCTAAAGTACAAATCCATTAAAAAAATTATTCATCGGTTTTGGCCGATTTATATTCTTCTACATATTTTTGGTAAAAAAAAAAATCGCAATCGGCGTATATTGATTGGTTTGCGCAAAAGTTATCGCGTCTACAAACTGGGAATTGATTTATGGCGTTTTTATTAT
>BLSH010148082.1:264750-275826 GCA_018402905.1 Glandirana rugosa
GAGGGACGTATAATGTGTCGGGGGAGACGGGGGCTGTGTGATGTGCAGAGGGGGCTGTGTAATATGCAGGGAGGGCTTTGTAATATGCAGGGGGGCTGTGTAACGTAAAGGGGTCCAGAGGTGCCAGGCTGTGTAATGTAAAGGGGTCCAGAGGTGCGGGGGTTGTGTAATGTAAAGGGGGCCAGAGCTGCGGCTATTGTGCAGGGTGCTGTGCAATGTAAAGGGGGCCAGAGGTGTGGGGGGTTGTGTAATGTAAAAGGGACCAGAGGTGTGGGGGCTGTGTAATGTAAAGATGGCCAGAGCTGAGGGGACTGTGATTTTTTTCTTTTTTTTTTTGCTGCTGTGATGTAATGTCCTGTTAGAGGGTGTGCTCTGTCCCCACTACACGTTACCCTCTGTGCAGCTTGAAATGCATCTAAACCTTCCTGTCCCCCAATAAACCGGGCTGTGTAAACAATTTCTGAGACTTTTTTGAAATGGACAGGATGAGCTGAAACTGGAAAAAAAATAAAAATAAATATACAGTAAAAATACATAAAATGTAACAATAGTGTCTTCTGCTACTGAAGTTTGTGGCAGATTTTAGGTACAAGTAGATCCAGTTCCTACCAGCGATGCTGCCACTTAGACAAGATACACGTGTAAAGTCTCGTACCAATGGTGCGACGGTTGTATGAAAACGGTCGTACAACATGCACCTGAACCTCCTCTTTATATGCTCGTAACACATCACCACGTTAGGCTTGGTCATACGATTGCCTAGTGCACTTCAGTATGCGAGACACAACAGCCGACATACGATATTGGACGTCCGGTCCTAGGACCGTCGCATCGTGTGTACGAGGCTTAAATCTACACTGCAGACATGCTAAGGTGATGGCTGGACTTTGCAGCTGTTTCTTCTTCACATGTGCTCCTGAAAATGTAGCCTAAACTTCCCAGGATACTTCTTGTTGAAGTGAGGGATGAAGGAAGGATGGAAACCTTCCAGGTACACTAATAAACAAGGTGGAGTAAAAGACAAATGTATCAGGTAAACATCAACCCTTATGAACTTGGTGGAGGCATAACAAGGTGGCTGCATTCATTCTCCATGGGCCCAGTGTATGTAGAAACATAGCCGCCCTTTCTTGCTTGCTCCTGAAATGGACTAGGGACCGTGAAAAGTGCAAAGGAAGTTTGAGAACTTTGGGAGTTCACAGAGGACATTACAGAAAAACACAGTAAGAAATTATTTCCTAAAAAATAGATTAAAGGGCCATTAAAGTGGAACTAATGTTCAAACAATTGTGAACAGCAAGCTCTTTCTCAGAAAACATATGTAATGTCTCTTTTGCAATAAAATAAATGTTTTCATATGGAATGGAAATCAGGATACACTACATATTTTTATAAGCTGTTTAAATTCTAACAATTGGGGGGTTACATTTGCATACGAATGGAGTCAAACCCAAATTAATTTTCTGGACCTGTCTATTTTTTAATCACCTTTTTTAAGAAAATGGATGGATACATACTGATCGGGAGTTGCCATCATACTTCCTGGCTCAGGGTCATCCCTAGGGGGCAGTTTCAAAGACTCTGGAGGAACTGTTCTGATAGGGATGACTTTCTGGCCCAAGCAACTACTCTGAAATCCAGGTTTCTGCAGAATGGATACTAAGAGGAAAATCTGGATTTGGGAATTAATATGGTTTCTGAAATGGAGTGCAGTTCTCTTTTAGCACCTAAGGTTTAACATCCAGATATGTATCGGAAATTTGAGTCAACGTTTTGTACCACTTTTTGCAATCGGTATAGATCGATTAATGAGCTGTTGAGTAAACATTGGAATATTATTAAGAACGGCAGGGTGTTGGGACCTGTATTACCAGAACATAATTAAATTATTTAAAAGAGAGCACAAACTCTGCAATAAAATTACTCCAAATGTTGTAGATAGGCCTCCCAGAATGAATATGTTTGGTGACCTTAAAGAGGTTTTCCCCTGCAAAAGATGTAATGTTTGCAAACGTTTTATAACTCAACATATCAGGTCTTTTGATTCCCAAGTCACACGAAAAGTAAAAGTTTACAGTATACGTGATTTTATAACCTGTTTCATTAAATGTGTTGTCTACCTTCTCTGGTGTCCATGTGGTCTGCAGTATGTTGAGTGGACCACACTGGCACTGGGGGTTAGGATAGGTGAGCACTTTGCAAATATTAAATGGATTCAGGGGACACAATTTGTCTAAACATTATTCTTTACATCACAACAAGGACCCTTCCTCTTTACACCTAGTCAGTAATGATAAACTCTCCCCTAATTGACGGGGAAGAAACGGGAGGGTAATCGCTCAAAGAGAAACTCAGTGGATTTTTTATTTAAAATCCTATTGTCCATAGAGATTAAATGTTGATTGGGACATGACTTGCTTTATTAGTAACAACTCAGTCCCAGTCATATATTTATATATTTTTTTTCTCTTTGGATTCTTAAGTGTTATTGTCCACTCCCTGTGGTATGTGTGACAATTGGTAAAAAGTGACTGCTGCTGTGGTGTAAGGTCCTCCAAAATTTATGATATTTAAATCCAGCTATGTAAAAAAAAATCTTATAAAGTCCTATAATCTTACTCTCAACGCCTTGAAGCTGTAACTTTTAGTTTTAAGTGCCATGAAAAAAAAAATTGAAAACCAAAAATGAAAAAAATATAAAGAAAATTAAAAAATAAATATCAGTCTATTCTAAAAACAATTAACAGTGCAATTTATATATTGTGCCGATAATTGAAATGAAATAATTGAATGAATCCTTCAAAGTGCCGTGAATACAGTGCCTGTGAGGGAACTAGTAGTCTTCAGATAACAAAGATAGGTGGTTTGCTTCTTACACTTCAATAAGTTACGCAGGTTCCTCACATATATACTTTATGGAAAGAGAACCAGATTCCAGTTTATTAAAATGTAATATTAAAAGCTGAACACTTACAAGATTGTTTCTTGTAAGGGTTCAGTCTTCAACTTCAAGGCGTTGAGAGTAAGATTATAGAACCGTTTATTTTTTTTTTTTTACAGCGCTGGGTTTACACATCATACACATTTTTTTTTTCAACATTTTTAATCAAGAGGTCTTTTCCTAACCATGATGAAGATTCTGCTGTTTTTTATTTATTTTTACTTTTTTATGCTCCAGTGCAATCTCATTTGTGGCCACAAGATGGCAATATGGGACAGTATTTTATATTTTTTAATGGTTTTATTTTATGATTAAATTAGATATAATGCCCCTTTTATAGTATATTATATTAGGATAAGAGTGCCCTTTTGCTTTTAATATCTGCCTGTACTTGATTTTTTTTTTTGCATTATTGCAACATCTACATTCCAGCTGTCATATAAACCTTCATACCAATGTCATGTATCTGCCTCTTACACCTGGGAATTTCCTTTTCAGACACCCTAGGAATAAAATGGCAGTCATTGCAATACTTTGTCACACTGTATTTGCGCAGCTGTCTTACAAACACATTTTTTGGGAAAAAATACACTTTTTTAAATTAAAAGTAAAGTTAGCCCAATTTTTTTCTATATTGTGAAAGAAAATGTTATGCCGAGTAAATTGGTACCCAACATGTCATGCTTCAAAATTGTGCCTGCAATTGGTGACAAACTTTGGCACTTGATAATCTCCAGCAATGGCAACATTTGAAAATTTCTACAGGTTACCAGTTTTGAATTACAAAGGAGGTCTAGTGCTAGAATTATTGCTCTTGCTCTGATTGCAGTGGTTCCTCGCATGTGTGTTTTGAACACCATTTTCATATGTGGGTGCGAGTTACGTATGCGTCCTCTTCTGCGCGTGAGCTCGGAGGGACGTGGATGCTTTAAATTTTTATTTCTTTTTTACTTATTTATTTTATTTTTATATTGTCCTTTTAAAAAAAAAATTGATCACTTTTATTCCTATTGCAAGGAATGTAAACATCCCTTGTAATAGAAATAAGCAGGACAAGACCTCTTTAATGTGAGATCTGGGATCAAAAAGACCTCAGATCTCACATTTACACTTAGAAGCAGTAAAAAATAAATAAATAAATAACCGCCCACTGTTGAAAAGAATACCAGGGTTATGGCAGCTATCTGTTGCCAAAACAACGGTATTTGGCGTCAAAGGACCGACGTATATCGACGGCAGGCGGTCCGGAAGTGGTTAAATACTATGCTATAGGATTTGTTCCTCTTTCTTTATTTCTCTGTTAAGATTGGTATTTTGGATTACTGAGTAATTGTGGTGGTTAAATCTGTTATAGCTGCAAGGTAGCCAGACACATGGTGATCTCTTTTGAGGTATCCATCAAACTGGAAAGGAGTGTGTAACACCAGCAGGAGGTGTCTTGGAGCACATTAATTTGCTGTGTTAACACTCCTCAGGAAGGATGTACTGGAACTGGAGAGAGTCCAGAGAGGGGCAGCAAAGATAATAAGGGGACTGGAGGACCTTAGTTACGAGGAATGACTATTCCTCAGCGGGAAGTATCGATAGTTTCAAAAAACTCTTACATGGGCATCTTGGCAAGTGCAATATACAGGGATATGAGAAATTATATTGACATAAACACACATACACACACGTACACAGGTTGAAATAGATGGACTGGTGTCTTTACTCAACCTTGACAAATATGTAACTATGCACTTCCTCAGGAAAATCCTTCAATATATTTAGTTCCCATGGGACTTTAAAGGCAATATATGATGACAAGTTTACTTAACAATTTATTGATAACAAAAAATAAAACAACCACTTTAACCACTTGACCTCTGGAAGGTTTTACTCCTTTCATGACCAGGGCATTTTTTGCTATTCAGCACTGTGCTACTTTAACTGGCAATTGCGTGGTCATGCAGCACTGTACGCAAATGACATTTTTTTTTTTTTTTGTTAATACATTTTTATTAATTTTCAAGATGACAAGAAAATTTAACATACAAAGTTGCTTATATCCATATAGAGCAAAGGCAATGAGACAGGAGTACATAGGCAATTATAATTGTAGGTGTATCCGACCTAATTTGGGACATTGGCCTGCCGTGGGTACCCACAACCAGCCGAGGTCTGCTGTCTGTTCCATGATTAATTAAGAGCAGGAGGGGTCCCCCCCGCCGGCACCCCAACCGGGAGCAGGCTGTGCCGGACGGATAGGGGACCACCCCCCCTACAAAATGTCATCTGTTTAGTGACAACGCATCAGACAGCAAAGGATATTAATTGTGGACTATATAATGGTCAGATCACTCATGGTCGATCTGTAGCCTGATATCACATTACATCCTTGATAAGCCACCTTTGCATAATACAAAAAAAAAAAACCAAAGAAAAGAGGTCACAATAGTTGAGGAGTCAGGAAGTACAGAAGAGAGAAGAGGGTAGAAAGTAAGAGAAGAGATAAAGATAGATGAATTAGAGAATAGATCAAGAGATTCCCAGCCGGCATGGGGTGAGAGACTTTGAGATAGTTTTCCATTACAATGCTTCTAGTAAGATATACCATGTGACACACTGCTAATATTACAGCTAGTGCTGAGGGCTTAGTGTGTAGGGAGAGTGGTCAGCAGAGATGCAGGGGAGCCCCCCTTCGACACCTGGTCGGGGGATGAGATAGTATATTTGTAAGCATTTGTGGTCTTAAATTCAAACCATGCGGCCCAGATTTTGGTATGTTTACCAGACTCCCCCCTCGATAGGTATGTAAGTTCTTCAATATAGCACAGGTCATTCACCTTTTGTAACCATAGCTTACTAGAGGGTGTTTGTGGATTGTTCCACATGAGAGGAATAAGGGCCTTAGCCGCGTTAAGAAGGTGTGGTGTCATGGAACGTTTATATTGACCGATAGTTGCTGAAGTTATGTGAAAGAGTATAGTCCAAGGCTCCAGGGGTAGACCGGATCCTGTGATTGCGTTGATGAGTCTGATAATTTCAGACCAGAAGGGCTTGATGAGTGGGCAGTGCCGCCATATATGCGCATGTGAAGCCTCTTGACCACAGTTCCTCCAACATAGAGCAGAGTTGGTGGGAGAAATATGGTGCATTTTAATTGGTGTGTAATACCACCTTGCAAGCAATTTATAGTTTATCTCTGCCTTTTTCAAGGAAATGGAGGAAGTGTGGGTGAAGGCTAATATTTTACCCTTTTGAGTATCTGTTGGTGAGGTGCGTAATTCAGTTTCCCAGCGGTTCAGAAATTCCGGGTAACCGTGATATTGTAGGGAGATGAGAGCCTTGTAGAACTGCGATATTACATGTAGCGGAGGTTCCTTTGAGAGAAAAATGGCCTCAATGGCTGTAAGCTCACGGACAGATCTTAGTGGTTGTGGTAGAGATTGAACAAACTGCTTAAGCTGTGAGTACCTCCATCGTTCTATGAAGATATTCAAACTTGAGCCAACAATGGACTGTAAAGGTTTAAGAGAATTGGTTTGGAGGACGTGGTGTAGGCAGAGGTGATGATCTGAGGACCACGTATTAAATCCCTTATCCAGTTTGCCCATCAGGAAATAGTCATGGTTCGTTAAAGGCATAAGGGGGTAGTTGTAGGACCAATAGAGTTTTTTTGTGCAATGTATTCCACAAGGATAACGAGGAAATCGTTAAGGGGGAAGCTGAGGGTGACATAAGTCTGTACTTGGGGGGAGGGGGGGATCCAAGGAATTCCATCCAATTCCAAATCGCTTCGTTCGTATTCTAGTCTGACCCATATTTTACTATCTTTCTGGTATTTCCAGTCTGAAACTCTACCTAGGACAATGGCATAATAATACAGTTTCAGGTCTGGTAGGGCCAGTCCCCTTAGAGCGGAAAAGAGTAGCTCTGGAGATTCTGGGGCGTCTGTTCCCCCAGATGAAGTGGGAGATCATGGTTTGAAGTGTTGTAAAGAAGCCAGGTGGAATCCCTATTGGTATCATTTGGAATAGAAAAAGAATACGAGGGAGGATATTCATCTTAATCACCGCTATTTTCCCAAGCCAGGAGTGGGAAAGGTATGACCAGGATCTAAGATCTTTTTTGATGGTATTCAATAGGGGGATATAGTTACATCTGAACAGGGAATGAGGATGAGGTGTCAAATGGATGCCCAGGTATTTTAGGGTCGTCGATTGCCAGCGGAATGGTAGGGTTGATTTTAGCGAAGAGACCATTGAACTGGGGACATTAATGTTTAGAATTTCGGATTTAGTCATATTGATTTTAAAATTAGACAAGGCTTGAAATTCTTGTAGGGCTAACATGAGGTTGGGTAAAGAAATGCGGGGTTGTTGAATATAGAAGAGGATATCATCTGCATACACCGCATATTTATGTGATTCTTGGCCTACAGTTATCCCGTGAATGTTGGGATTGTTTCTGACTAAGGCTAGGAATGGTTCTAGGGATATGACAAACAGGGGCGACAATGGGCACCCCGGTCTAGTGCCGTTCCCTAATGTAAAGGGCTCAATCAGTACCCCGTTCACCCTGACCCGCGCCGTCGGGCAGGAGTACATTGCGAATATTCTATCCAACATCTGGGGGCCAAGGCCAAAGTGCTGTAGGGTCAAGTGAAGATAGGTCCTGTCCACCCTATCAAACGCCTTTTCGGCATCAGTAGACAGGAGGAAGGGTGGGCTGGGCGTCTCTACGAACTAAGTGGATCAAGGAAAGAGTACGTAATGCATTGTCCCTGGCTTCCCGACCTGGTATGAATCCTGATTGATCCGCCGAGACCCATTTAGGTAAAAGGGGGAGCAGTCTATTTGCCAATACCTTGGCTAGAAGCTTCAAATCCACATTTAATAATGATATAGGGCGATAGCTCCCGCAGATCGTAGGATCCTTATTAGGTTTGGGCAGGACTGTGATGTGTGCTGCGAGTGATTCCTGGCGGAGGGCTGAAGATGCAGTTATGGAGTTGGCATAGTTAGTTAGTCTAGGCAGTAAAACCTCACTGAATTTTTTATAATAGGAAGCAGTGAACCCATCTGGACCAGGAACTTTCCACTGATGGCATTGATTTTAAGGCTAACTGAAATTCTTCTAATTTAAAATCTGATTCCAGAGCCTTAAGGGCTTCAGAAGGTAGTGTTGGCGTTTGTGAGTTGCCAAGAAAGTCAAGGATTTTTTTGTGCCTATATCCGGGGGGGGGGGGGGTAGAGATGGTCCAAGTCACTCTTTTCGCTGCGACATTTAGCCCTCTTACATTATATGTCAGCTAGAGCTGCACGATTCTGGCCAAAATGAGAATCACGATTTTTTTGCTTAGAATAAAGATCACGATTCTCGCGGCGTAATATATTAAATATATAAAAAAATTGGGCTAAGAGCACTGTTTAGGTTTTTGAAAGGGGTAATTTTTCCAAAAAATTGCGTTTAAAAGTCCGCTGCGCAAACAGCGTGTGGCATAAAATATTACAACAACTGGCATCTTATTCTCTAGGGTCTCTGCTAAAAAAAAATATAATGTTTGGGGGTTCTAAGTCATTTTCTAGCACAAAATAATGGATTTTTATTTGTAAACAGCAAGTGTCAGGAAAAATTTAGTCTTTAAATGGTTAAACCAAACAACTATACAAGGGGAGTTCACTCAGAGTTCAATGCCTTTGAAGAAAAATTACTTTGTAAGTCTTATCAATGATGACTCAGAAGTTGGCTGTCTGCCCAGACTTGGCTCTCTCCCCTGAGACTCAAGCCGCTCTGACTTCAAAAGGCTTCAGGCACTTTTTATTACTGTCAAGTCACGCTGATTCGCCCCCCAAGTCGGATCCCATTAACTGCACTGAAAATCGCGGTAATGCCCAATGGAGATTGTGGGTTGGTGGATCGAGATCGCGATCTTAATACGATTAATCGTGCAGCTCTAATGTCAGCACACTTAAGTTAGCCATGGGGATAGCGGCGTGTCTCCAGACGAATCACTCAACCAGCCCTGCCGGGAAAGAGAGGAATTAGTGAAAGAAATAGAAAAAAGAAGGAAAGGAGAGAGGCAAGAGAAACAAAATGCTTCAGGAACAAAACATGGTAGAACATGCAAGTAGAACAAAGCAAATTCACGGGTTGTTGAAAAGTCACACATTTTACTGCGGTGATGCCATAAGGGACAACGAGGCAGGGCCAGACGGAGACCACCTGGCGGCGCGTACATCACTGGTGGACCTCAGCCTCCCGCCCACGTCGACCCCAAGGGGAGGGGGTCTATCACAAAAAGCGGTTGCATGTGACGCATTAAGTGAGAGACGTCCTTTTAGCAAGGCCTTTAACGGCTTATTTTGTAAGCCATTTACCTAACAATGTATTTGACAAAGTACCTCTGACACTGAGGAAGATATATTGTAAATATGCTTAAGCCAGGAAGAAGGAAAGAACCGAACCAATAAAGTGAAAACTGGGTAACAAATGCATATTTAACTAGAATATGCTGAGCCTCATATGTGATTGTTGAGAGTCAATGAAGCTGTGTGGCCTTGTAACCACAGTCGTATTCCTCCCCCCCTAGCGGGCAGAGGCCCCAGGGGGAAGGGAGGAGTAAACACCACAAAAGTGAGTGACCCAGCCATATATTAAAGTGTTAGGAGACCCAATCAGTTTGAGAGATAGAGAGGCATTAAAGTGAGGCTTGAAAAACAGGGGAGATCTCACTCAATTTTTTTTGAAGATGACCCCGGTGTTGCATTACGCTTCCTTTTAGAGGGGGTCCAGCGATCATAAGATTCAGGTATGGATCGAAAGGAGGGGATATGATCCTGTCATCCCGGTAACTCCATGTGAGCCATGTTGAGGTCTTTCAGGAATGTTGGGAAATCTTCAGGAAACCGTAGAGTAGAGCAGTGTTTCTCAACCTTTTACGGTGAAGTACCCCTGCAGGTCTAAAAAAATTTCCGAAGTACCGCTGTCTCGAGAAAGAAATTTCTATTGTTGGGTTTGTGTTTGTGATGGTTTTTATGTGCAAAATCATCATCAAATGCAGCCTCACCAGTGTCCATAAATGCAGCCTTACCAGTGTCCATCAAATGCTGCCTCACAAGTGCCCATCAAATGCAGCCTCGCCAGTGCCCATCAATGCAGACTCACCAGTGCCCATCAATGCAGCCTCACCAGTGTCCATAAATGCAGCTCCATCAGTGCCGCCTCACCAGTGCCCATCAATGCAGCCTCACCAGTGTCCATCAATGCAGCCTCACCAGTACTGGTGTCAGTGCTCTCCATCTCAGTGCTGATGTCAGTGCTCTGTTTCTCAGTGCTGGTGTCAGTGCTCCATATTTCTGTGCTGGTGTCAGTGCTCTGTATCTCTGTGCTGGTGTCAGTGCTCTGTATCTCAGTGCTGGTGTCAGTGCTCTGTATCTCAGTGCTGGTGTCAGTGCTCTCTATCTCAGTGCTGGTGTCAGTGCTCTCTCTCTCAGTGCTCTGTATCTCAGTGCTGGTGTCAGTGCTCTGTATCTCAGTGCTGGTCTCAGTGCTCTGTATCTCAGTGCTGGTGTCAGTGCTCTCTATCTCAGTGCTCTGTATCTCAGTGCTGGTGTCAGTACTCTGTATCTCAGTGCTGGTGTCAGTACTCTGTATCTCAGTGCTGGTGTCAGTGCTCTGTATCTCAGTGCTGGTGTCAGTGCTCTCTATCTCAGTGCTGGTGTCAGTGCTCTCTATCTCAGTGCTCTGTATCTCAGTGCTGGTGTCAGTGCTCTGTATCTCAGTGCTGGTGTCAGTGCTCTCTATCTCAGTGCTGGTGCCAGTGCTCTCTATCTCAGTGCTCTGTATCTCAGTGCTGGAGTCAGTACCCTCTATCTCAGTGCTGGTGTCAGTGCTCTCTATCTCAGTGCTGGTGTCAGTGCTCTCTATCTCAGTGCTCTGTATCTCAGTGCTGGTGTCAGTGCTTTCTATCTCAGTGCTGGTGTCAGTGCTGGTGTCAGTGCTCTCTATCTCAGTGCTCTGTATCTCAGTGCTGGTGTCAGTGCTCTCTATCTCAGTGCTGGTGTCAGTGCTCTCTATCTCGGTGCTGGTGTCAGTGCTCTCTATCTCAGTGCTGGTGTCAGTGCTCTTTATCTCAGTGCTGGTACAGTACT
>BLSH010148082.1:300672-315675 GCA_018402905.1 Glandirana rugosa
TTAGGACATCTATTATAAGTCGTACCGAGATGTGTTTCGTTTTCAACATAATACAATGTTGTTATTCCGTCCCTGCCTTATTGTTGTAACATAATACAACTTTTGCTTTGTGTAGAGCCATGCTGAATATTATCTACAGGATTAGAAGCTCATACTCAGCTTCCAGTTTTTTTTTCTCAAAGCTTAACTGAACAAGCTGAAGTTGGAAGCGGATTGGATACGATGCAGAGCTGCACTAAATTTTGCACTCTCCAGTTTTAGTAAATCAACCCCATAGAAAACAATAGTTATGTGCCCTTAATGCTACATTTTGTTTTGTGATGCATTGCATAAAATGCAGCATGTCTGCAATTTTACACAGCACATTGTATCTACCCATGTGCTGCCTGTGTTGATCTAATGCAGCTCATTGGACATGGTGTGAACTAGTCCATTTTATGGATGCAGAGGCTATTGGAAGAGTGTTTGCTATGTAAAAAACTCATATTTTGTAAGGCTTAATATAAAAATGCTACAGTGTAGGGTGCTTTCTATAATAAGAGGAATTATATGGGACTATTTATGTGGTTTTTGTTTTTAAATTATGTATGTGGGAGGAATAACCTATGATGACCCTTTCTATGAGGATTGCAGGTTTCCTCCCAAAGGTGCCTGAGAGCGCCCTTGAAGAGCCTTCCCTGCACTTCTCTCCACTTCTCTCCAGCATTTTCTCTGTGATTTTTCACTGCTGCTAATTGGGGCATATGACCCTGATAATTCAGCCAATTAAGGGTGAAACTTTTCTTCAGCAGTGGTAAAATGTTACCATGATGTGCACAGATAAAATTATAGTTTGCCTAAGGCTCCAATCACACTGGCTTAAAAATCGTTGCTTCTAGCGGAGTTTTGTGTTTTGCCTGTAGAAGCAGCTCAATGTTATCCTATGTGTCCATTCACATTAGGACAATTACAGGCATATTTATAGCTCAGTGTTTAAATGCAGGAAAAAAAACTTTCTGATTTGCATTTCTAATTGGAGCTTTCTGGCAGAAAAAAACACTAAACTCTCCTAAACTCACCTCAATTATGTACAAAAATGCCCTAGCTGGGCATTTTTTTTTTTCGGCCAGGGGAACTTTCGTTTTTTTTTTTAAGCCCAGTGTGCATGGAGCCTTACATGTGTCAGGTTTATGCTTTAGACTTGGTACCAATATTATTATTGATATGTTAAAAGACCTGACGTTTTAAAACTACAATTTAATTGAAGTGATAAGGTAACCCAAGAGGTAAAATATCATTGCAATCTATGTAGAGCATTTCCAAACTGCTGCATGCAGGACATCACAGCGCATCAGATGTAATTGCACAGATATGATACATAATGGTTCAAAACATCATTCCCAGTTTGTATTTGGTGTACATGCTTAATAAACTACACTGAAAATCTGGTATTTGAAGATACATAATGGATGGCTACTTAGTAGAGCACAGGTGTCAAACTGGTGGCCCTCCAGCTGTTGGGGAACTACAAGTCCCATGAGGCACTGCAAAGCTGACAGTTACAAGCATGACTCCCACAGGCAGAGGCATGATGGGATGTGTAGTTTCGCAGCAGCTGGAGGGCCGCCAGTTTGACACCCCTGGACTAGACCATCTTTATGTACCATCTTTATGTAGAACAACTATTCTTTTTATCAGATCCTCAGAGAGTTCTTTGCCATGAGGTGCCATGTTAAACTTCCAGTGACCAGTATGAAAGAGTGAGAGCGATAACAAATTTAACACACCTGCTCCCCATTCACATATGAGACCTTGTAACACTAATGAGTCACATGACACCAGGGAGGGAAAATGGCTAATTTGGCCCAATTTGGACATTTTCACTTAGGGGTGTACTCACTTTTGTTGCCAGTGGTTTAGACATTAATGGCTGTGTGTTGAGTTATTTTGAGGGAACAGAAAATGTACACTGCTATACAAGCTGTACACTCACTACTTTACATTTCTTCAGTGTTGCCACATGAAAAGATAGAATAAAATATTTACAAAAATGTGAGGGGTGTACTCACTTTTGTGAGATGCTGTATATGTGTGTGTATATGTATATATATATATATATATATATATATATATATATATATATATATTTTTTTTTTTTTTTAATTTAGTTGTATTTTTTTTTTTTTTTGCTATCACCATAACCTACCACGAAAGAACAACCTAAAATAAATTCTCCTGCACATGATGATTGCAGCAATACCACATATGTGTATGTTATTTGCCGTTTGTACCCATAACGGGCCCTGAAACAATGGTGCACATTTTGAATTTTTTAATCCTACCTAAAACACGCTGACACTAACTGACATTGTAACTAATTAAAACAATTATAACCCTACCTAAAATATACTGACCCTAACCTTTGGCCCTGACCTTGGACTTTGACTGACCTTGACCCCAGTCCTAATCCTGACACTGACCTAGATCAAACCTTGATCTAGCTATTTTTCCTTTTTTTTTTTTTTTAACACACACTTTTGTTTATTTACATTTTTCTACACAAAGGAGAAAGCCCACGTGGAGTAGACTTTACAATGATTGAGAACTGTGAGCCAGTCAGAGGCTATAACAGCGATCAGGTGATCGGGAACTGTGCTTTATAATTACTGATCATTCGTACAGGACCCGGAGCTCTGTGTTAAAGTCCGGCCCCTGTGCTGGGAGCACACTGTCCAGCACGCTCCCAGTACAGACATGTATGCATACATGCGACCACACTGAAGAAGACCCAATATATGTGTACATAATGTCAGTAAGGTGTTAAAACCTGGTATGGCAGTTTGTGGTTTAGGAATTCTAACAAGATCTCACACAAAAATAATCAGTTGTTTATATAGGGTTGAGATAAGTTGTAGACTGAGAAAACACACTATGCATTATCTATTGGATTTAGAAGTTACAGTTTGAAAAACTAATTCAACAGTTAAAGGAGGATCAAAAAAGATCAAAGTTCAAATCCCATTCAAAATTTAGGATCTTAAAGGAGAGGTAGCAGAAACATGTTGAGCAATAAAAAGAAGAGGTGATATTTTAGGAACATGAAAAATTCATATGAGATTTGCAGGAGTTCCAACAGGTTTTGTTTCGGAATTCGTTTAGTTTCGTTTAATTTTGTTTCGTTTATTAATTTTCTAACGAATTCCAAATTTTCGGAACAATTCGAATATGGCTCGGTTGAAAAATTATCAACGAATTCGATTTTTGGTTGTTAAGGAGCAGGCTGGGAAGCCGGCTGCCAGGTCCTTAACAACTCACGGCTTCCCCGCTGAGAGATGAAATGTAAACAAAAGAATGCCAGCAATAGAAAGGTCCCCCCCCAAGGGCCTGGTATGGTTTCAAAGGGGATCCAAATTTTTTTTAAAAAATGGCGTGGGGTCCCCACCCAAAATCCATACCAAACCCTTACCCGAGCATGCAGCCAAGCAGGTCTGGAAAGGGGGGAGACAAAGAGCAAGTGCCCCCCTCCTGAATCATACCAGGCCACACGCCCTTAACATGGGAGGAGTTCCTTGGGGGCAGGGGGGCTCTGCCCCCACACCCCAAAGCACCTTGTCCCCATGTTGAAGCGGACATGGACCTCTTCCCCACAACCCTGGGCTGTGGTTCTGGGGATCTGTTGGTGGGGGCTTATCGGAATCTGGAAGCTCCCTTTAACAAGGGGGGCCCCCAGATCTCAGCCCCCCCCCATGTGAATGAGTAGTACTCCTACCCATTCACCAAAAAAGTAAATAAAGACAGGACACAAGTCCTTTATTAAAAAATAAGAAACAATGTCCCCTGACATATATAGGAAAAATAAAAAAACAAAAAACCTCCGGCCTCGTCAAAGGCTCCCTGCTGACTGCCTGCTCCGCCGTCTGACACAGGGGGCATGCTGGGTCGATGACGTCACAAGGGGTGGGGTCGACCTCTGATGTCATCAGGTCACTCCACACCTTACCTATTTAAGAAATTACAGATGGAGGAGCAGTCAGTTGACAGGGAGTCCTCAACGAGGCTGGAAGGTTTTTTTCTTTTTTTTTGGGTCCAGTGTGGATGGATCTACATCGGGGGGACAATTTTTTTTATTTTATATTTTTAATAAAGGGATTGTCCAAAAACTCGTGTACTGTCTCAATTCACTTTTTACACTTGATGAATGGTTATTCCTTCCCTGACAGGAAAAGACAGTGATTATTGCTAGCAGCTATTGCAGCCTCCGCTGCAATCGCAGGGAAATCCGGCAGTCTGGTTGTACCCAAGTTGAATGATGAACTTGGTACAATCAGCCTACATATTTACGGTTTGGATCGTGTATGGCCGGCCTAAGAAACCTCCATAAATGGGCAAAAAAAAAAGCTCAGATAGAGAATAAACCCTGGGGGCAGTTAGACGTATGAAGGCTGTTAATGCTGGTGTTATAAAGGACAGATTGAGAATTTTCAATCTCTCGTCCATAAAACTGACCTCTGATCATATTAGTGTTTTGGAAAAGGTTTATCATTTGTTTCATCAATTTATTTTGATCTTTTTGAGTGGGTGAAAGATGTGAATCTGTTTGCCTGTAAATTGGCTTGAAAAAAGAATACAGGAATAAAGATAAATTACCACCCTTGACCAATCAGAAGGAAATTGAGAATTTGAGACTATTAGAGTCACCACAGAGGGAAAGTGTTTTTGGAACCCCAGAAGTGAAAAGACCATTCCAGATTTAAAGATAAGTGACTTTACACCACCCTTTCCACAGCATGGAAATACTCAACTGTCTGTCAAGTTGGTAAAACTGACCTTGGTCCATTTTGGAAAATAGAGAGAGGGTAGACACAAGAAAGATAGGAATCCAACAGAAAAAAGAAAAAAAAAAAAGCTTTGAAGGAGTTGTAAGTTCATAAAGAACTAATTAGTAAATCTGCCAGTAAGGGCAGTAATATAGTGTGCTTGCAAATCCTGAGTAATGAGGAAAATTATGAGATAATTATGAAAGATCCTTCAATGGGTACATTCAGGAATTAAAAAAAATATCCTAAAGAGAACATTGGATCAAGGTTAGTTTGCCTACATTTTTAGTCAGAATCAATCTTTTGCAACCTTCTACTCCCTACCTACAATTCACAAGAGTTGCCAGTCAGTGTCATTAGTACAGTGACAGTGAATATTTTTAGCACTGATCACTGTATTAGTGTCACTGGTTCCCGCAAAGACTCAGCTAGTGTCCGATTGTCCGCTGCAATATCGCAGTCCCACTATAAGTAACTGATCGCTGCCAATATTAGTATAAAATAAATAAATACAAATTCCATAAACATATACAATAGTTTGTAGACGCTATAACGTTCACGTAAACTAATCATTATATGCTTATTGAGATTTTTTTTACCAAAAACATGTAGCAGAATACATATTGGCCTAAATTTATAAAGAAATTCAATTTTTTTTTACATTTTTTATTAGATATGTTTTATAGCAAAAAGTAAAAAATATTTTTTCTTTCAAAATTCGGTCACTCTTTTTTTTTTTTTTATAGCCCAAAAAATAAAAACACAGAGGTGATCAAATACCACCAAAAGAAAGCTCTATTTGTGCAAAACAATGACATAAATTTTATTTGGGTACAGTGTTGCACGACTGCGCAATTGTCAGTTAAATTGACAGTGCCGTGTTGCAAACAATGGCCTGTTCATGAAGGGGGTAAATCTTTCGGATGTCAAGTGCTTAAGGAAGATGAACAAAGGCAGACAAGTTTGAAGTCCACGCAAAACAAGAGAAGGGCTCACTGACCTAGTGCAATTTCTTAAAAAGCATCACGGACATGTTCTGGTCTCCTTGCACATTTGGAGTACCCCAGCAGTCCTGGAGGCGTTCGGTTCATATTTTGCTTTGACATGCCTATGTACCATGTTTGTGAGTATGTTTTGTGTCACTTTTTTCCTCAATGTTTTTAATGGAATTGCACTAGGTCGGTGCACCCTTCTCTTGTTTTTCATTGTCTTCTAGTACTTTTGGATACCCATGTCCTGAGAGGGCAGTAAGACTCTTAAGTGTGGACAATAAGGATTAAGAGACATCAATTTCCTTTTCTTGAGCAAAACTGAGCGCGGGAGTTACTTTTGTTTCTTGCTTTTCGTGTTGTGATGTTTGAACTTCAGTCTGGGAGACAGTGAATGAGTAATTGTAGTCACCCAGGGGCAGGATGTGTGTTATTCTCAGGAATATCAGGCAAAAATATAGCAAAACAAGCCTGAAAAAACAAATGCAGGTACCTCATCTAATGACAGAGAATCTGCAATGCATTACATTTTTGTTATTGACTTAAGAATACTCAAACATCCTTGTATTCCTGACAAAGAAAAACCGTAAAGCCTAGGCCAGACTGGTATTTTTATGCTGAGCACCTCTCTTATTGCTATACCTAGATTTGCAGATCTTTCCCACCTTGAGCTTTGGGAACTGTTCTTTGACATACGAATGAAAGGGAGTGTCATCTATTTATCTGTCTTGACCTTGTGGTCGGCATGAATTTCTGAACTAATAAAGTTTTTTTAGGAAACAGTTTGACTCTGAAAAACCCTCATCCACTTACTATTAATTCTTGGTATGACCTGAAATGAGTTGGGTAGATAGTACTGGACATACACAGTGGAATTAGGTGTTACATTTCCATATCGAATTTACATACATGCTCAGCTTTCAGCCAAATAAAGAAAAAGTACAAAAATGGAGAAGGCTTGACAAGGACAAACCGCCATCCCTTTCTGACAAGTGAAAAGACTTGTGCTTTAGATTAGCTGACAGCAGAGATAAGATTTTACTGAAGAGACCTGGGAAATGGAAGCAGTAATTGAGTGATTTATCTTCTTTGTTTCATCTATGAGATTGAAGGCTAGGTAAAAAAAAAATCAGATAAACCATGCTAAGTGAAAGCATTTGTGACTCTTTTATCTTCACATTAAAGAGAGCCCTGAAATATCCTCTCCATACTGTAAACAAATTTACAATAATATAGCACTGGGTTGTGGTGCAATAAATCTATGTCAATGCTAGCTTGAATTCTGTTTGAGGATTGTTCAAATGTTGGCCCGAAATCCTCGCCTGGGCTTCATTTTTGTGATGGATGTGCTTATTCTGTATTGTCCGTATTGTTTGTTAGAGTGAGCAAGCCAATCTTGTCATATCCAAAAATAAGTTAGTGCTGTATTTCTTGAAAGGTGGTAATTTATTTTATTTTGGCCAAACATTTCCAAGGTCAAAAAAACTTCTGGCTACACGCTGGTACAGTTTAAAGTAAGGCTGACCTCTTTCTGAACACACTAGTTGGCTGGCTGTTTTGCTGACCCATAAAAAACATGAAGGAAAGTCAGAGAAAAGTCATACCAGTCTTTGTTTCAGGACAATGACTCCTAGACATGAATTTCAGGCATGGTATATTTTTACATAGTTACATTGGTCCAGCTTGGACCAGTGTAACTATGTACTGTATATACCATACCTGGCTGGTGCCCCTGAAAGATGGATGTCATTGAAGTAGACACTGCTACATCAGTGATATCCACTTGCTTCTGGGTCCTATGCTGAGCTTCCAGCCTGGTGCATTGTTAAAACAGGAGGTTGGCTGCTCAGCATAAGTGCCATTCAGAGAATGCTTTGCATTTTCTCATTGAATGTGTAGCATTCTCTAATTGGATCAGGTGGAGCCTATGACATCAGCAACTCACCTCTCCACCTTGTCCAATCAGAGAATGCTTTACATTCATTCAGAAGATGCAATGCCTTATCTGAATGGCACCTGTGCTGAGCACCTAACCTCCTGTGTTCACAGTGCATCAGGCCAGCCTCCTGGCACGGGACCCGAAAGCAAGTAGAGATTACTTCTAATTCCTTCAGCCTACAGTAGAAAGGAAGAACAGAGCTATAACTGCTGTGTCCCAGCCTCCTTACTGAATGGCCGGAAGTTACTTTTGGTGTCACTATGTTCACAATGTCAATAGAATGAAGAAGCATTCGTTTTAGTTACACTTTTGATCATTTCAGTCAGCTCCTTGGTTTAGTGCTGGTATCTGGCTGTAAGTGTAAAACATGTCAAAGAGTAAAAAAAAAATAAATAGAAAAATAAATATACAGATGCATATTGATGTATATATGTGTGTGAAAAGCCTTTTCTGGCATTTTTTTTTTACATGTAACGATCAGTATTTTTTGCTAGAAAATTACTTAGAACCCCCAACCATTATATATATTTTTTAAAGCCGAGGCCCTAGAGAATAAATCGGTGGGTTTTGCAATTTTTTTTATGTCAAAGTATTCTGCACAGCGGTTTTTCAAATGCAGTTTTGTGGGAAAAAATACTTTTTTGAATTTTAATGCAAAAAAACACAATACAGAACCCAGTTTTTTAATATGAAATATATATTATATATATTATATTTTGTGGCAAATGTATGTGGATGCGCAAATGACGTAAATGTTGGGTTGAAAAGAAACACAGAAAAATGTTTTCTTTTTTAATATTTTACTATGTATTCCCAATAAAAAGGAAGAAAGTAAAAATATACAGTATATATCAACATTTGATTCCAAGTTAAAGCCCTATCAGTGACATTATTGGCACTTCCTGTAAACTCTACCAGCCATCTTTGTTTTTTGCTTTATTTTCAATACATTTTTATTCATTTTAACAAAACAAAGAAGCATACATCAGCATGTATATCTGTTGACAAGTATAGAAAATAAGATCATTGAGCAGAAAGAAAAACAGAAATATGAGCATATAAATGGATCTTAGACATCCTATACACTTGGTACTTAATTCAGCAAATTTTTCATACTTCTACAATGCTAAACCAATTACCATGATAGAGCAACAATACCTATAGTAATATAATATTAAATTGTTTAACCAAAGATCCCCCCCTCAGTTGAAACCAAACAAAAAAAAAAAGAGCCTAAGTGTGCCTGATATTTCGGACTGACCTGTTACCAGGAGACCCATCTATTATGGAACCTAGCTACATCTCCCGTTTTATATGACATGACTCGCTCATATTCGTAAGCATTCTCCAATAATCCAATAACCTTTTCCGCATTGGGGGAAGCATTAGACAGGCTGCAAATAAAATATGCATGAAGATAGCTTTTATAGAAAATGTAATCTTATCCAGGTTCACACCTAATATGACGAAGAGGTCCAAGAACCTCGAAACGCGTATGCCTTATGGTGTGAGGACTTTCCTGACTCAAAGTTTGGAGGAACGAGCAGGATTTTACCAATTGTTTTTAATGCTCATCTATCAAGCTTGTTTGAGTATATATATTTTTAATTTTTTAATAAACAATTGTGTCAAGGGTAATGGGCCAGGCCAGTGCGCCATTGTTTTTTTTCTCTTGCATTATAATACTCTCGACCACCCCCGGTCGTACAGTGGCAGCAAGGCGGCTCATTACCTAAGTGCATGTTCATAAGAACTATCCATATAGAACCAACAAACAAGGGCACCATCCTCCCCGGAGCGCAGGAGTACAAGCTTTTTTTGTTCGAGATTCACACCTAATATAACCTGCTCTACTGTGAGCCTCATGAATAGCCCTAATGTTTCAATGATATTCCAGAAGCTGTGCACGTTAGGGCAAGACCAAAGGTTGTGGCCTAGCATGGCCACCTGCCCGCATCCTCTCCAACAAAGATTTGAACTATTCAGTGAAAATTTAGACATGAAAGGCATGTATTACCATCAGAGCTGAATCATTTGTGTCATTTCCCAATATATGGAACGTTTGGAAAATATAAAATTGTGGCTAATGGCCTTTGTGATGATATCACGTGTGAGACACACACATAACTAGCACCATTTTGTCCAGATGATGCCATGCCAGTTTTAACCTAACAATCACCCAGTACAGATACCTCACACCCCCCTCCTCCCTGTTTGTGTGGAAATTCCAAAAAGCCACTTTAAAAAGGAATTGTTATCTTAGTTACATGAGCAGGATGTCTGTTCTGCTGGCCGACTATAAAACCTACCGAGCATGGCATCAAAGGAGGCTCAGAATTTACCTACCCATGGACTTATCATTGAATCTCTGATTGATCACGGACATTTTAAAAGCTAGTAACCTTCTTTTCTGTCTCATTTGTGTGCTGCTGTATATTATGTCTCTTATTGCTTTGTAACATAATTTTTCTGTAAATATTTTTCTGCACCCAAACTTGACCTTTTTCATTATTAAACCTTATTCTGAAAAGTGTTAATTGTGTCCCTAAAGCTCTTAATGCAATCTGTACTGAATATGTTCCTTTGAAGAGCGATACTGTTTAAAATAACTCATTTGAATATTCCTGTCTGTGGTGACAGCGTGTGTTACAGGTTGTTATTCTAAAATCATATTGCTATTGCTAATTGTTGGAGACCTAACACTAAGTTTAGCGGTGGCACTGAAAGGGTTAATTGTTTGAATTAGCCCAGTAACAATCGCTCTCAGGCGGCTGGCACTTAGACGGTGGTCCGCAAGCTGGGAAATCTTTGTGCTGAAATCAGCTGAGAGTGGTATTGTTGCGTTAGTGACAAGCGCGGTGAGATCAGGGGGGGTCCTCGGTCACCCGTCGGTGAGGAGGGCAGCGATCTGATACCTTCGTTTGTCAGAGCCTTCTGCCACTATTAATCTGTAATAGCTATATGGATTTCTTCCTCCCATTTTGACAAGTATTTAGGCTTCTCAAATAAAAGTTTAGATATCAAGGAGGTGTAGAACAAGGAAATGTCTTTCACCTTAGTGCTGGAAGAGTTCCAAAACCTCCAAGCATCAGCAGGTCATTTCAGGGTAGGGATGGGATGACTGTGCACCCAGTAGGCTATTTGGGCATATCGCCAGCCATCTTTAAATACAGCAGATCTGATCCAGAAAATGTTATATAAATTAAAAATATCTCTTCTAACCCCACCCACTTCGTGAAGCTCCAGTTTTATGCTAATGTCCCTAGGTGGTGGACCCTCTCCTGTTGGCGAACATTTTTTTTACTTATCAGTTTTCTTTCTTTCTTCGACTGACACTTCTATACAAATCTGACTGCGTATTGACTTATGGCTTACTAGAAGTTTCAAGACTTGTCACTCTCAATCTATATTTTGAGAACCGCACCCACACCCCACGGCAGTGGGGCCAGCTTGTAATGTTTGCTTTGGTTACTGAATTCTGCATTCAATTTGGTGCACGAGTGCTATACAGGTCCAGGCCCGTGGTCCATTCCTATAGCACTGAGACCCTGAAGACCCCTTTGGGAGTATGCCTATCATGATGGGCTAGGCTTGGACCCTGGATGGAACCAGTGACATGGATAAGGTAGGACAGGGTATTCCTGTACCTTTTGCTGGACGGTTCCTGGCTACACATATCTTGCTAGATTATTGAATGGATATGTAGTAGACACTACGCTATATCCTTTTATCCTAAAAGACATACTGCAGTGCTAAGCACACAAGCAGTTTGGGGAGCAGAGGTTATGCTATAATATACACTTTGAGTGCTTTTACCCTGATTTTTATTGTCTCGCTTGCTCAGCCTTATAGATAACAGTATTATAATGTTTATGTATTTAAAATTGATGGTCTTTTGTTCCACCTCTCTACCAGAGTTTCCTCATTGGCTAGTGACATAGTACTCATGAGACTCCCGACTGCACACTTCTGGCTGTCATTTTTGCAGATGAGGCACAGTGATTATTTATTATCCTACACTGAACCCCCTCAGTTCATGAGCATCTCACCAGGGAAGGGTCTCACTTAGCAATGGCGAATTACAGGTCCTCAGAAGCGGGAGCTTCTGACAAGACAAACAGTGGAGATTCCAATGCTGGCCCTGGAAAAACTCCCTCTCAAGGTGATA
Organism: Glandirana rugosa; assembly: GCA_018402905.1. Taxonomy (NCBI): domain Eukaryota; kingdom Metazoa; phylum Chordata; class Amphibia; order Anura; family Ranidae; genus Glandirana; species Glandirana rugosa. The sequence continues at coordinate 312,565 of BLSH010148082.1, forward strand.
GCAGTTCCATAGTTCTAGAGCAAGGTCGTACAATGACACTGCCACTATGTCTAACCTATTCCAAAGGCTATCGCAACTTCTGAAATGTGCAGGTACTCACACCCATAAATGCTCTTCTGCCTCCCTACCGCTAATTAACTTCAGATGTTACTACCTGAACTGCCTAATATACTTCCATATGCAAAAGGCAAGGGGGGCACTAACATTTCACTGATTTTTCACTGCCACAATTATGTGATGTTTTTTTTCTGCTTCTTGCTACAGGCTGGCTAATGTGGCCTAATTTGTTGAAGTAGTGTGTTCTAGTTTATTTTAGTTTATTTTATGACTAAATCAACTCTCACAGGGTGTGCCTGCCCATGGAACCCCTATGCTTCCCTTGTGTACTTCCTTTAGTTGTTTACTGCAGTACAGACAGAGCCACTAAGAGGAGATAGAGTGCAATGGTAATTTGAGGTAGAGAGGTATCTCTCAGTTTACCCCTTCCTATAAGTAAAAAACACACATCAAACAAATCTACTTTAATAAAGTCATAAACATTTTTAGGCATTGTCCCTAGGTTTCCTGGTGCGTGGGCAGGCACACCCTATGAGAGTTGATTAATATCAATAGGAGGGACTTTCTGTTATTTGTTGTTATTTAAAATCTAGTTTATGAATAGATACACTTAGTGCTGCTCACCCCCACATATTCTTCCGTGCATGAAAAAGAAGGCCATTTTTAGAAAGCTTTTCCATAGTCTTGATCAAGCAGATTGGGCCTTCTATAATGATTGGCCCAACTCAGAAGTTATTTGTTTCTACTGATAATTTTGATGACTTGTAGAAGAAATGGACAGTTCCCAGTGTTGATCCAGCCATTCTTGCACTAAATAATCTGTTTCCATTGATGACCTTTCCTCTAAGGCAGTGGTTCTCAACTCCGGTCCTCGGGACCCCTCAACAGGCCAGGTTTGCAGGATAACTGAAATACATCACAGGTGATATCATTTGCTGCTCAGTGATTGCAGTATTCTAGTCTGCATCTCCCCAAGGTAATACTTAAAATATGGCTTGTTGGTGGGTCCCGAGGACCGGAGTTGAGAACCACTGCTCTAAGGGTTTAGTTTATAGGCATTTGGAGAATGCTTTGAAGTCCTCCTTTTTGTCTTGGCAGGTGCTGCCCTGCAGCCAGCTATCCGTTGCCAGGATCATGGCAAACTTCACTGAAGAAATTAATAGTGAACCTTCTCTACATTTTAGATGATCCTATTCTTTCTTCAAGATTACCGTTCTTGCTTTTTAGCACTGTTGTTTTTGTAGTTGCCATGGAGTACACCATTCATCAGATCTCCAAAATGCCCTTACTTTCTGTGCATGTGCACAGAATCTTTTGGCTTAAGAGCAGAATGCCCTTGTGAAAGGTGCCTTTTTCTGCATGCCCTTTGAAAAGGGAGCTCCTCTTTGGAAATTCCCTTGAATACATTTGGAAATTCCTACCACACTATCCTCAATCACACTTCCTTATTGAATGGGTCTTCTCTATCGTATAGATATGATCTCTTCTAATACCCATCATCTTCTACTGCAGGTCCTTCACCTTTTGCAGACCTCCCTCCAATGCTAAGCTCACCAGACCTGGGATGGAAATTCATCTATTGACAGTTGCTTCACATTAGAGCAAGGACATCCAAAGTTTTGATTTCACTTTGTCCTTCTGAGAGGTACAAAAAGAGTCTCTATTGCTGTCCTCTTTCTGTGTTATTCTCTGCTGCACATTCTTATTGCTTCACAATGCACATTGTTTTTCTTACACCTCCTTGCAGCTTCTTAAGGAAGATTACAAGGACGTTTCAAAAAGCATGCACTCACATCCTTATCCACTCAATCAGGCATTTTCCATCAGGCTCCTAAAAACATATATTCTTACTGTAGTAACCAGCCTCCTTCCTAGTGTCCTGTAGATTTGTCATTAAGTCTACTGCAGCAGCATGGTTTCTCCTTGGTCTTGTATGTACCTTCCACTATATCTCTCATATGAGAGATCCTTTAACTAGAAGCAACTGCAATGTGATGAGTTTTACTCCCCATCTTTCCATACATTAATGTAATTTTTACACTGTTGAACTCCTTGCACATTTGTGGTGCTATATTTTTAGACCCTTGTGAAACCCTGAACTTTCATGTCCCAGGGTGCCTTGGAGATCTTTTTTCATGAAAAACTCCAACTATCTGAACCCTGGGCCAAAACACTGATACTCTCATTTTCCCTGGCTGATGACACCATATCTTTGTTGGGCTTCCCCCATCAAATACTGCTAGGGATATCTGGGTTTAATCCTCATATCATTTTTTTTTTTAATATTCCTTTCAGTACAACATTTTTTCTATCGTGGACGCCATGTTCATAAATGTGCTGCTATTGGCACCCTATGATCGCTATGAAAAATGTCCTCAGGTTCTGCTGGCGGACTCATTCAAGACGGCCAGTTCCCAGCTTCTCCGCTCAAGTTCATGGTCGTGGTAACTCTATGACCCATAAGCTTCAGGTTGCATTGCCCCTGTTCTCAGTATTCCCTATATGTGCTTGTTTTCCTTCTATATGCGGTCTGTAGGTATCTCGGCACTTGCCTGCTTATTTCATTTAACATATTAAATTATATGACTACTCTACAGACCCTTGCCCAGAGATCTTCCAGCTTCTTTAACCACTTCCATACAGGACACTTACACCCCCTTCCTTACCAGACCAATTTTCAGCTTTCAGCACTCTCACACTTTAAATGACAATTACTCAGTCATGGTACACTGTACCCAAACAAAATTTTTATCATTTTTTTCTCACAAATAGAGCTTTCTTTTGGTGGTATATAATCACTGCTGGGTTTTTTATTTTTTTCAATATAAGCGAAAAAGTAGCGAAAATTTTGAAAAAAAAACACTTTTTTTTAGTTTGTATTGAAAACTTTTGCAAAAAAGTAATTTTTCTTCATAAATTTGGGCGATAATTTATACTGCTACGTATCTTTGGTAAAAATAACCCAAATTGGTGGATATTATTTGGTCTCTGTGAAAGTTATAGAGTCTACAAGCTCTGGTGCCAATCATTGAAAATTGATCACACCTGATGTAC
>BLSH010148082.1:334161-349648 GCA_018402905.1 Glandirana rugosa
GCGACCGTTGTTTTCACTCACGTGGGGATTCACAGGTTTAACCCGGGTGAATCGGTAAAAGAGAGGTACCGCAGTACACTGAGTAATCACAATGTTCCAGAGTCCACACTTACCCCTCGTCCACACAATAAACCGTTCTGAGTGGAACCTGTCCTGTTAAACCACTGTATGGTCTTGGTCACCATGCTGCAGCTCAGTTTCAGGGTCTTGGCAATCTTCTTATAGCCTAGGCCATATTTATGTAGAGCAACCATTCTTTTTTTTTCAGGTCCTCAGAGAGTTCTTTGCCATGAGGTTCCATGTTGAACTTCCAGTGACCAGTATGTGAGACAGTGAGACAGTGATAGCGATGACACCAAATAACACACCTGCTCCCCATTCACACCTGAGACCTTGTAACACTAATGAGTCACATGACGCCATGGAGAGAAAATGGCTAAGTGGGCCCAATTTGGACACTTAGGGGTGCACTCACTTTTGTTGCCAGCGGTTTATTTATTTTTTTGAGCGGACAGCAAATTTACACTGTTATACAAGCTGTGCATTCACTACTTTATTTACATTGTAGCAAAGTGTCATTTCTTCAGTGTTGTCACATGAAAAGATCTAATAAAATATTTACAAAATGTGAGGGGTTTACTCACTTTTGTGAGATACTGTATGAGAAATTACACAGCAAGGAAGGTTTCCTCAAACACATAATTCAGTGATTAGAAAGTGGAAGATGGCTTTCTGAGACATACAATTTCACACAGTAGCGTCTCATTACATGAGTGCCAGACACGTTAATGTTAATTATTTATTTGGTAATTGGACATTATAATCAGCTGCCATGTCTTCAGATGCTTATACATATACGGCTCTCAAACTTTATCTTTCTTAGTACTGTAATTAGAAGCCTATACTGCAGTAGACTTGGCCTCCCATAGTAATGGTCTGATGAAGGCAGTCCGAGTATGTTCTGAATGCCTATATTTGGCCCGAACCATTAGGAGTGATTCTTTGAAGCCTGCATTTGTGTTGCAATGCATTGCAGTGGATTTTCCATGCAAGTGACTTTAGTGCTCATATTCAAAATTTCTTTAGCTTGATTTAAGCTTAATGGTGGCTCTTTAGGGAAAATATTAAAGTGAAACTTTAGTCAGAAAATTAAAGGAGAGGTAGTGCCAAAGCTTGTTTGGCTCTACTTCTGTGGATCAGAGGAGTGCAGTTCGTTCTGCACTCTTGTGTCCTGATTTCAGCTGACAGCGAGCTAAGGCCTACTGTCGGCTCAGCCGGTCCAGGCTCTGGAAAGATCCTGACTTTACAGTCAGACTCAGATGCCTGGACCAACAGTTGGCTCAACTTCTCAGCGAGCGACTGGAAGACTGAGCCAGCTGCTCCCGCGCCTTCACACCCCGGTGCTCCAGTGAGCACTGAAGAGGCAGAGAATAGAGCTGGTGACTAACAGTCTCAGACTCACTGAAGACTGAGAACTGAGCAATCAGCGGAAGCTACGGGGGGACAGTTGCAGCATCAGACTGATGCTGCATCCAGCTAAATGAGTGTGATTTTTTTTTTTTAAGAAAATCATACTTCTTTCAAGTTCTGCTAGATCACTTCAGGCTGGCCCCTTTTGCAGGTATAGCAAAGTAAAACATTAACCACTTCCCTACCGAGCCATAGTAATATGACGTCGGCAGGAACACTCCCTCGATCCCTCGATATGACATCCGCTGCTTCTTGCCGCTACTGCAGGCCCACAGGGGGCCGCAGTGCGGAGATCGGGATCGGGCATGTCCCTCGGGACATAGCCCCTCCCCGATCAGGGTAAAGAGCCAACAAAATTGGCTCTTTACCACGTGACCGGCTGTGTCCAATCGCAGCCGGTCACTACGAAGATCCACGTGCATGCCACTTGTGCATGCCCCCGGGACAAAGCCCAGCCCCGATCAGGGTAAAGAGCCAATAAAATTGTCTCTTTACCACATGACCATCTGTGTCCAATCACAGCCGGTCACATGATGTATGGCGGCACAGTGGTGTAGTGGATAATACTTTCGCCTGGCATTAACGACACTACCTGCCTGGAGTTTGCATGTTCTCCCTGTGCCTGCGTGGGTTTCCTCCGGGTACTCTGGTTTCCTCCTACACTTCAAACACATGCTGGTAGGTAAATTAGATCCTGTCTAAATTGGCCCTAGTATATGTATGAATGTGAGTTAGGGACCTTAGATTGTAAGCTCCTTGAGGGTAGGGACTGATGTGAATGTACAATATACATGTAAAGCGCTGCATAAATTGACAGTGCTATATAAGTACCTGAAATAAATAATAAATAAATGATGTAAACAAACTGCGGTAACAAGCTGCTACTGGGTTCTCCCTCTCACACACCGATCGTGTGTGAGAAGGAGATTGCGATAACCGCTTGTTGCCACTTAGTGTACACACCAAGCACACTGATTACCCCCCCAGTAATAAAGAGGATCTGTCACCACCCCATCAAAGTACCCGAGTACCTTTCACCTGCCCATCAGAGTACCCGAGTACCTGTCACCAGCCCATCTGAATACCCGAGTACCTTTCTCCAGTCCATCAGAGTACCCGGGTACCTATCTGCAGCCCATCAGAGTACCTGAGTACCTATCTGCAGCCCATGCCTCATAGAATATACCTTGGGTGTTTGCTTTCCAAAATGGGGTAATTTTGTGGGTAATTCCACTGTCCTGGTGCTCCAGGGCCTTCAAAAGTATGATAGGTATGAATGAAATTTTATGTGTAATTTATGCTTCTAGAACGACCGATGGTGCTCTCTACATGTTGGGCCTCTCTTTGTGGCCAAGCTGTGTAAAAGTCTCACACATGTGGTATTGCCATACTCGGGACGAGTAGCAGAATATATTTTGGGGGTTATTTTTGCTATATACATGCTATGTGTTTGAAATATCATAGAAAGTGCTCACTTTGTGGGAAAAAAATAAGTTTTCATTTTCTTTCCACGTCTTCCGAAGACTTGTGGAAAAAAAATGAACTGTACAAAAGATTTACGAAAATACACAATCCGATCAGTGTGAGGGACCCTGGACCAATCCCATCCTAGTAGAATAATGTCAGAAGAAATACATGGATGAACAGAGTCATCAAGAGAGTATAAATAGGATTTTAGTGGATTGGTATTGGGTCCAAGTGAGCACAAACACATGTAGTTACAAAATTAATACTTTATTTTTACATGTTAAAAACCAAGCTTAGAAATTTGTGGACAAAAAACATATCCCATTTACAATATATGTATCTCATACATTCAATAATACATCAGGGATAATAAAAGGTGGAATAATTATCATCGACGTTTCGCAATATCTATTGCTTCTTCAGGATTTATTCCCCTTTATTCCATAGTTGTCCTTCCTTTATTGATATTCCAGTATGGTGGCGCCGCATACATCCGATTGCAAGGGACACATTGTGAACTGTACAAAAGACTCATAATGCCTCATATAATATATACCTTAGGGTGTTTGGTTTCCAAAATGGGGTCATATTGTGGGTAATTCCATTGTCCTGGTGCTCCAGAGCCTTCAAAAGTGTAATAGGTAGTTAGGAAATTAGATGTGAAATTTCTGCTTCTAGAACGCCTGACAGTGCTCTCTGCATGTTGGACCTCTCTATGTGGCCAGGCTGTGTAAAAGTCTCACAAATGTGGTATCACCATACTCGGGATGAGTAGCAGAATATATTTTGGGGGTTAATTTTTGCTATGTACATGCTATGTGTTAGAAATATCTTATAAATTGACCACTTTGTGTAAAAATAAAAGTGTTTTCATTTTCTTTTTATGTTTTTCGAAGACTTGTGGAAAAAAATGAGCCATTCAAAAGACTCATAATGCCTCATAGAATATACACGGGGTGTTTGCTTTCCAAAATGGGGTCATATTGTGGGTAATTCCATTGTCCTGGTGCTACAGGGCCTTCAAAAGTGTAATAGGTCGTTAGGAAATTAGATGTGAAATTTTTGCTCCTAGAATGCCTGACGGTGCTCCCTGCATGTAGGACCTCTCTATGTGGCCAGGCTGTGAAAAAGTCTCACACATGTGGTATCACCATACTCGGGGCAAGTTGCAGAATGTATTTTGGGGTGTAATTGGAAGTATGCATATGCTGTGTGTGAGAAATAACTTGTTATGACAATTGTGTGCAAAAAGAAAAAAAAATATTTCTTAATTTTCCCAAGAATTGTGGGAAAAAATACAACTTCAAAAAACTCGCCATGCCTCATACTTGGAATGTCTACTTTTCAAAAAAAGGGGAATTTGGGGGGTATTTGTACTTTCCTGACATTTCAGGGCCTTAAGAAATTAAATAGGCCGTCAGTGCATCAGGTGTGATCAATTTTCAATAATTGGCACCATAGCTTGTAGACTCTATAACTTTCACACAGACCAAATAATATACACTTATTTGAGTTATTTTTACCAAAGATATGTAGTAAATGTTATCATAGAAACTAAAAAAAGTGCTTTTTTTTTTCTAAATTTTCGCTTTTTCACTTATGTCGCAAAAAATATAAAAATCCAGAAGTGATTAAATACCACCAAAAGAAAGCTCTATTTGTGTGAAAAAAACAATAAAAATTTTGTTTGGGTACAGTGTAGCATGACTGAGTAATTGGCATTCAAAGTGTGCGAGCACTGAATGCTGAAAATTGGTCTGGGCAGGAAGGAAATGTCCTGTCTTGAAGTGGTTAAAAATAAGTGCGTAAACTGTTTAAAATCCAGTAATACACTGTCGCACACGCTCAGTTGCTTTCCTTTTTGGCACTGTGCCGAAAATCAGCCAGTAGAGGCTGATCTGCCAACAGCCTCTGGGGGGAACTGGGGGCAATTTTCAGCACACACTAATTTTGGTAGCATAATTATTAATGAGGAATATATGTTCCTTGCTAAGGAGCATTATTTTTTATTAAGTTGTTAAGTTCCACTTTAAAAAGAATAAAGGCTTTGATTCTAATGCTTGCAGGCTGGATTCATTTTTGAGTAGTACAGACATACTCTGTTTCACTGTTTAAGGCCCTTTGCATCAGGGAGCCCCTAAAAAATGGTGGAAAGTGCACCAGTCGCCATGTTTTTACATCTGTATGTAAAAGGTCTTAGGGTGGTCATAGATGAAAAGATATCGCATGAGTGCATTTCATTTCATATTCCATTTCATTTGATCAATACCACTGTCATACTTCTTTAATAGGACCCTTGCACGAGCTGTACATCCGTGCGAACAGCAGGAACTGTAAACTGTAAATTAAGACTGCTTTCAGAAATAGAAGTGTTAATAGTTTATTTTAGTTTTTTAAGGAACTCAGCAGGTAGGTTGTTCCAAACATCTTGGAGAACTAACTACAGATCTTCTGTGGATGTGAGCTGCCTCAAATCTTTCTGTCTCTTCATGTAATCCCAGACAGACTCGATTATGATGGGATCAGGACTCTGTGTGGGCCTTTTTCTTCTTACGCTGAAGATACTTCTTAATGCGAAGCTCCAACCAAAAGCGGAAGCTTTTATTTGCCTCCAACCCTCCCTCCACTGCCACATTTTGCACCTTTCAGGGGAAAGCCACGACAAACTCATCCGGAAGTTCTGCCCCCTCCTCCTTCTCCTGCCACCAGGCCATACACAAAGTGCAGCACGCTTCGTGCATGCTTAGTAGGGAACCGGATGTGAAGCCGTAAGGCTTCACTGCTGGTTCCCTTTACCCGATGTAGTGGCAGCAGCACCTGAGAACCTATTGACAGCACAGGTAAGTGTCCTAATATTAAAACTCAGCAGCTATAGTATTTGTAGCTGCTAACTTTTATTTTTTTCTGAAGGAGCCTTGAGCTAGACTTTAATGACATTGTCTGTACGTTTGGGTTCGTTGTCCTGCTGCAGGATAAACTTGGGGCCAATCACACGCCTCCCTGATGGTATGTCATGATGAATAGGTATCTGCCTGTATTTCTCAGCATTGAGGACACCATTGATCCTGACCAAATCTCCAACTCTATTTGCAGAAATGCAGCCCCCACCGTGCCTCACTGTTGCCTGCAGACACTCATGATTGTATTGTCTCCAGCCCTTTGTGAACAAACTGCCTTTTGCTACAACAAAATATTTCAAATTTTGACTCATCAGTCCGGAACACCTGCTGCCATTTTTCTGCACTCCAGTTCCTATGTTTTTGTGTATAGTTGAGTCACTTAACCTTGTTTCCACGTTGGAGATATGGCTTTTTGGCTTCAGTTCTTCCATGAAGAGCACATCTGGCCTGAATTCAGTTAATGAGTGTACCTGGGTCCCACTGGTTTCCGTCAGTTCTGTTCTGATGGCACTGCTGGACTTCTTCCAATGTCAAAGGGAAGTAAGAATGTATCTTTCATCTGCTGCATTAAAGCAGAGCTCCACCCAAAAGTGGAACTTCCGCTTTAAGGGAAGGTGACCCCCTGACATGTTTTCCCAGGGTCCCAGGTCGACTTCCTCTCCTGGTGCCACTGAGCCGTAAGGAAGTTCACCCAGGGCGATCATCTGGAACATGTCACAGGAGATATGCCGGCCATTCACAGCGCACAGCACGACTCGTGCATATGCACTGCACGACTGGCTTTGAAGCTGCATCGCTGGAGCCTGGGACAGGTGAGTGTATGATTATTAAAAGTCAGCAGCTACACTTTTTGTAGCTGCTGACTTTTAATAGGGTTGAACTCTGCTTTAAGTTTCTTTGGCCAACCACTGCATCTATGATCCTCAACGCTGCCTGTTTCTTTGTGCTTCTTCAAAAGAGCTTGAACAGCACATCTTGAAATCCCAGTCTGCATTTAAATTTTTGTCTGGGAGAGACCTTGCTGATGCAGTATAACTACCTTTTATTTTGCTGCTGTGCTCGATCTTGCCATGATGTATGACCTGTGATGGTCTTCCACAGCCTTACCTTAGTAGCAGAGTTTGGCTATTCCTCACCCAGTTTTAAGCCTCCTGAGCAGCTGTTTGTTTCATTTAATAACCTGTGTCTTCAAACTACATTTGAAACTAATGATCATTAGCACCTTCTTGGTATAATTGGTTAATAATACACTTGACTTTAATGCTACAAAATACCTGACTGTGCAAGTGGAATTGATGCTGGTTTGAAGCCAAAGAGTGGTCACATTACATATTGGTTTGATTTCGATTTTTCTTCTGTTTGCTCACTTTGCATTTTGTAAATTGATAAAAATAAGCAAATTAAATATATATATTTGAAAGCATTCTTGCTTTACAGCATTTCTTTACACCTGTCTAATACTTTTGCACAGTACTGTATACAGTAAGTATGCTATATAGAGTTCAGCTATGAATATTATTCACAAGAGTAATCAGGACTGACATCTACTTTTGACCCAGAGAGTTGAATGCAAAAAAACTGACTGGTCCGGTCAGAGCCACTGTACTGTAGTAACGATCCAACTTTAGTGCAGCGATCTCCCCTGCTGCTGTTTTGTGTTCTGACTGGGGGGTGGCCCCCTCGCCGAAACAGTCCGGTCAGTGCTCTCAGCCATTGGCTGACAGCGCTGATCGGAAGCTGGCCGGCTGCTGGTTTTCCAGCAGCCTTACACACAGGCCGAATGTTGGCCAGTTTTTATTGAACCGGCGGATGACGCCTGACATTCGACCCGTGTGTACTAGGCTTTATATAGACCATCCATTGTCGGTGCTACATCCTCTCCTCTGAAGTCTCTGCTAACTGACACAGAGGAGCCAGTCATGTGACTGGACCAGAGAATAGGGAAGTATATAAATCTTTCGTCCACAAGGTAGTTTAGTATATGTGTTAGAAGGGGGAGTGAACAGTTTTAGGATTAGTTAGTATAAGCCTGGAATTACACTTTAAGTTTTAATTAGCTCTGTAAATGCAAAATTCCTTGTGCTAAAAGTTAAACCCCTAGTCATTATTACAAACAAATGGTCTTTCTTTGAGGAACATATAAATTACCCTCTTAAGTCTATGATCATATCAGGACTCATTAATATTCCAATAGAACTAGTTTACAATTCTTAATAAGTGTATAATCCTTGAATTCAACTATGCAAGTGTAAGATGGTAATGCATTAGAAGCTTAAAGGTATTACATATGCAAATTCCCAATGAAACACAGTTAGTTCTTTGTTATCTTCTTTTTTTTATTATTTGTAAATGAGAATTTAAAATCCAATAATGGTTACACAAAACTGGAATACATATAAATTATGTGTATAGATCTAGCAATGACAAGACAATGTTACCCCCCAGCAACTTGTAAAAAATGTAAATTATCACCTCTGAGCTCAAGCAGGATATAGCATCCATAAGGGCCTTACAGCTTGACACCTTGCTGATATTTTCATTCCGACGGGAACAGAATACAAGTGGAAAACAGCACACACATTCCCTCTTGTTGGATTTTTACCTCTTTCTAAAGAAACATATGGTTGTTTCACCATATCCTTTCTCAAATGTTTTTCTGAATGAAAGAGAGGTTGCAGGCTTCAAGCCAAGTGTTCAAGAGTAGTTTGCCAAAAATAGAACTGAATAGCCTGAAATAGGGCTTTAACAATGATGCAAATTACTGCAAAATGTGGGAAGCCAAGGGTTTTATGATCATATACCAGAGGAATTGCCCTTAATGCCATTTCCCACTTTTAGGAGAACATTTCCTAAAATGTGGCTTAGAAAATTGTTAAGCGCAGTAATCAGATGAGGTGCCTGTATTTGTTTTCTTATTTTTAAGCATTTATTTTCTTTATTTTCACCTGGTAATTCCGTGAATAACACACCACCTGGCTCTGGGTGGCAACACTCTCTCCTAAACTGTATATATGGAGGTAGCTATAGTTGCCACCCAAGCCCAGATATGTCTGCCTTTGTTCATCTTTATTAGATAGAAGCTGATCACATAAAGCTGACCATAAATGGCTTTTTTTTTATCAGCCAGAACAAAAAAAATAAATAAATAAAAGAACAGATTCACCTATCCGCACTTCCAAGGTAGATGGAGGAATCCTCCCTGCTTTGCCATTGTATTCTGACAGTGGGACTTTTTGGCGAGTGGAAATAAACTAAGGGCGAGTGGAACACACCTGCCAGGAAGAAAGATGGCGGTGTTCGCTTCCTGTCACTTCACCTCCTATTAGCGTGGCTGCCCTGTCTTTCTCTATGCATTCATTCACAGCAGAAGAGTCAGTTTGCTCACATCTGGCTCTTTACTGACACCTGTGACTACTTCCTGCATGTGCACTTCTCTTGTGAGTACTGCTTGTACTGTATTCTGGATCGTGATGACTGCAGTTCCTCTCTGAGTCTCAAGAATGTGTCAGCTTTGTAGAAATGAGCTGGGATTAGAAGACCTCCTTTACAAGTAGAATCTGTGTGGAGGGGAAGTGAGGGGAGGGGCTGTTTGTGTACTGGGGGCCAGAGTTCTGTGTGTAGTGTGTGCTATGTATGTGTTTGTTTTCTGTGTGTGTGTTGTGTGTGTCAGAGGGGACTGAGGGTGTACAAATGTGAGGGGGGTCTGAGTGTGTACAGGTGTGTGGGGGGGGGCTGCCTGTAGGACTGTGGGATGGCCAATGGGAGGGGTTGGGGGTCCATGTCCTAAAGCTGTGTGTGTGTAAGGGGCCCTAAAAGTTCTGATGGGTGCCCTGTCCGCACTGCCCTCAGTATAAATTGTAATTATTACACTGAATAAGAAAAAAAATAACCAATACCAGCAATCTGCAATCATATTTCATTGATATGACTGTAATAAATAAAATATGATAATTTACAAGGGCGTGTTTAGGGGCAGGGTAGGGCTTGGGTGGGGCAACTGGTGGTGAGTAACACTTAAGGCCTGGCTAGTAGCTCAAATTTTGAGCCCTGATGTATGGGCAGCGTTCACAGCAATAACAAGAAGCAAAACGTACTGGATTGCATGCTTATAAATTTCTACTTTACCAAGACCAAGATAATCAAGTAATGTGAAAACATTTATACCAATGAGCACCATAAAGTAATCAGAGCAGCAGTCCTAAAAACAGAGAAGAGAACTGGAGAATAGCCTTACTAATATGGGTTTTCAGACATAACCTAAATCAATCGCAGAAACCTATACAATAACCCATCCACATTAGAACTTTTTCAAGTTATGATTTCATTGTCTAGGATTGTTCCTAGATGTCAAGAATCTAGCATCATTAGAATCAGATAATTAAATTGCTGGATATCAGAAAGCCATCTGCACCACTTCCCTTATTCAAGCAGTGTGATAGAGGAAAATGGGATTTTAAAGGTGCCTGATACATAAGAATCAGGTTTTTTTTATATTCGTTATTTTACTATTTACACAATCTAGTTTATATGCTGGTTAGGATACAAATATTCACTGGTCTATCTATATATATATATATATATATATATATATATATATATATATATATATATATATAGTGTGGCAGTGGGACCGTGTGCTACCTGACAGATTGCTGCTTTACGCCAGATTTTGGAAAGACAGGCACGCTGATTGCACAGCTGTGTGCTGGGTTATTTAGTTGTGACCTGACTATGGCTCAGGGCCCCACCCAACAGACAGGAGGTTTGTTCATGGGAGTCATGTGGACTCCCATTCCTCTGCAGGAATCAGAGGCTGCATAGGGGCAGCCAGAGCATGCATGTCTGCAGGAGACAGATTTAGTCTAGGCTACTACATGTCAGTACCGAGTTGGTGAGCATCGGGTCTGTGGGAGACAGACCAAGGCCTGAAGCTGAAGACCTAAGCAGGAGAGCTGCACTTACCAGCCAGGAGGGCTGACTACTGTCCATTTGTCAGGAGGGCTGACTATTGTTAGTTTTACCTGAAGTGTTTATTTGAACTTTTCCTGTGCTTATAAGGGCTGCCTTGCCCTTAAAAGCCAATCTTGAGTCGCATGTTTCCTGGAAATCGCATGCACCATTTGAGTTCAATCCCCCCGCACTTTTACAATATATATATATATATATATATACACACACACGCACACACACACCCCTCCCCTATACCTCTAAAGGTATGCTGTGGTGTCTGGCACCAGGCCATTTGTAGCTGATTCTTTTAAGTCCTGAAAGTAGCAAGTTGGGGGCCTCCATGTATCTAACTTGTTTTTCCAGGACATCCCACAGATGCTTTATTGGACTGAGATCCGGAAAATTTGGAGGCCAAGTCAACACCTCAAAATCGTTGTGTTCCTCAAACCACTCTTGAATGCATCAGACCAGGGAACTGTCTAATATTACTCCATGCTCCAGTTCTGATGCTAACATGCCCATTGTAGGTGCTTTTGGCTGTGGGCACAGGTCAACACGGGCAGCCTGAATAGTCTGCGGCTATGCAGCCCCATATGCAATTAACTGCTATACACTGTGTGTTCTGACACCTTTATATCAGAACCAGCTTTAACTTTTTCAGCAATTTGAGCTACAGTAGCTTTTCTATTGGATCAAACTACACAGACCAGCATGACCCTGTCACCAGTTTACCGGTTTTTCGTCCTTGGACCACTTTTAGCAGGTCCTGACCACTGCAAACTGGGAAATTCACACAAGAGATACCGTGAAGAATCTCTTGCTTGCACATGTTGGTAAACTACTGTGTGCACAAGTATGTGCAAGTCCTAGTGCATGCACACCAAAATGAGCACTTACTGCAGAAAAGTTAGCAATTGCTGCATGAGGTTCCGGACAGATGCCCTTGCCAAAGTTCAAATCCTTAAGCTTGCCCATTTTTTCTGCTTTTAACACATCAAATTCCGGTACAATATGTTCAATTGCTACCTAATATATCCACCTGCTTTCATATGCCATTGTAATAGGTAGCTCAATATTAGTCTGTGGTCATAATGTTATGGCTGACTGGTATATATAAATACTGTGTATATATATATATTGTAGCGGGGTGCTTGTGAAATATGTTAAAATGGCAGGAAAAGTGATTGATGGGATATATGTTCCTCCACGGATTCTTGGATTTGCAATCTAAGGTAATGCCAGCAATGATTTCTTGGTAAAGATAAATAGTTCTTTATCCTGTGTTAGTAAAGCCCGTTCCGGGGCTGGCTTTACTGGGAGTCTGATAGAGCTCTGGGTGGGACAGACTTCCAATTCTGCGGACTGCAGTTTGTTTCTTCCTAGGTCTTAATTAAGGCAGCTGGTCCTGGCTCTCGGGGAGAGAGTGTGTGTCTCCATGTGAGGAGGCAACAAGGTGCATGGTGAGTTGGTCCCTGCCTTGATTCTGATCCCCTAAAAATGTATGGATTGGAGTGGGCACAAGACCCAGAAACTATGCCTATTGCAGTGGCATTCTTAAAAGAGCCAACAGCCAAAGTACACAAAAAAATGTTTTCTCTTACGGTCACTGACAGACGCAGCTCTTCTTAAATGACACGTGGGTTTTATGTCGTCCTATCAGGAGTATGCAGTTCAGTTTTGGGCACCAGTTCTCAAAAAGGATATCGGGGAACTGGAGAAAGTGCAGAGAAGGGCAACCAAACTAATAAAAGGCATGGAGGAGCTCAGCTATGAGGAAAGATTAGAGGATCTGAATTTATTCTCTCTTGAGAAGAGGAGATTAAGGGGGGATATGATCAACATGTACAAGTATATAAGTGGTCCATATAGTGAACTTGGTGTGGAGTTATTTACTTTAAGGTCATCACAAAGGACAAGGGGACACTCTTTACGTCTAGAGGAAAAAAGATTTCATCTACAAATACGGAAAGGTTTCTTCACAGTAAGAGCTGTGAAAATGTGGAATAGACTCCCCCCAGAGGTGGTTTTTTGGTTGCTTTAAAAAAGGCCTGGATTCTTTCCTTAATGTAAATAACATAACTGGGTACCAACATCTTTAGGTAAAGTTGATCCAGGGTGAATCCGATTGCCTCTCGGGGAATCAGGAAGGAATTTTTTCCCCCGTTATAGCAAATTGGATCCATGCTTTGCTGGGGTTTTTTGCCTTCCTCTGGATCAACTGTGGGTGAAGGATTGTATATGGGATTATTTGGTTGTATGTGTATATGTGTATATATGTATATACATTTTTTTTTTTTTTTTTTTGGTTGAACTGGATGGACTTGTGTCTTTTTTCAACCTGACAAACTATGTAACTATGAGTGACTAGGCAAAACAGATACAAAAGCATCAGGGATAGGCTGGCCCCTCCCATGGGGGCCGTCCTCACCTGGGCCTATAAAACCCCCTGCTGGCCAATAGCATTCAGTTTTGTTTGCCTAGTGCAAAGGAGTTGACTGGGTTCCCTTATGGGACCTGCGTTTTTATGCATGTAAATTTTCTCTATGAAAAAGATGAAGACTTCTATCAAGTAGCCGGCCTTGGCATAGAGCGGATATCACGAATCCAAAGCTTTGCCCTGCCCGGCCACCTCCTGGCGACCTACCCTAAAAATGACAGGGCTGCGTCGCTCAGGGCCCGTTCCGTGTGGGCGGCCTGTGGCTGTTGCCACTTGTGCCCAGTGTCCTGGCTTTTGCCTTTCCAGTGGCCTTGGCCAGCAGCAATCCTTCCCGGGACAAGGGGGGAAAGTCTGCTTCGGGTGGTCGGACTGGTGAGTGGACCCCTCCTCCGCCCTTAGGGCGTGGGGGGGGGGACATCCGGGGCAGTTTTTAATTCAGGGGGGGGCACCTACTTATTGCGTTGCCCCCCTCCCTCCCCGCACCCCACGGCCCCCCCCTGGTCTGCCGTGTTCGCGCGGCGTCGCGTTTGTGTTATTGAGGGCCCTGGGGCCTGTACCGGTGTTCCCACTGGGGAACGTTCGTTCGCGTGCGTTTTTAGCTGCCGCCATTTTGTGACGGTTGGCTCATGCTGCGCGAGCGCCATTTTCTCCCCGGTGGCGGTTTTTGGTATTACACTCTGTGTAACTGCGCGCGCTTTCTCCTCAGAGAAGCGGCAGCTGCATGTGTGGTACAGTCCTCAGACGCGCCTTTTTTCTCTCACAGCGCGGACAGGCTACAGGGCTAGAAGCAGCAGGTTTGGCTTGCTCCTTGGAGTGTGGATTTAGGTGGGCTTGTCCTCCCAGGCACCCTGGGTGGTCTTGGGTGGTGGTGGTGATATGTGGGGGGGGGGGCGTCCCATTCAGGCCTATGTCTGGGGACGGCGACGCGGCGGCTATGGACCCTGCAGCGCCCTCTGATTTGGAGCTGGCTGAGCAACGCTCTGCACAAGCCCCTGCGGTCACTTTGGACCTCTTGCGGGCTCTTTTTGTGGAATTTATTCCTAAGGTTACTGATCCGGCCCCTGAGCCCCCCGCTAAGTGCTTGGCCCCCCATGTCTCCTCAGGCGAGGATTCAGATCATGAAGTCGCCTCGGTTGTCACGGGGACCCCCGTGGAACTCTCTGAGGGCAAATTGGTCCTCTCAGATACTGAAGAGGACCAGGGGGCCTCAGTGGCGCGCGACAAGGCAATTGTAGCGGCGCTAATTGCTGACATTCGCCAGGCTCTGTGCCTTGCTTAGTCTGAGGAGGCGCAGACTTCCACTTATGTCTGTGGGTCTATGAGGCCTCCTAAGTCCCCTAGGGCTTTTCCCTAGGATCAATTTTTTGAACGGGCTGTTTTTAAGTAATGGGGTTCCCCCAAATATTCCTTCACTTTGCCTAAGCGTTTTGCAGTGCGCTATCCCTTTGAGGATGCTTTCCTTAAGCGGTGGGCTTCCCCTTTGGTGGACCCACCGGTGGCCCATCTAAATAAGGCTACCACCCTTCCTGTGGAGGGTTCGCCCTCTTTTAAGGACGCGGCGGATCGTCGCACGGAAATGGTGTCTAAGGCTATTTTTCAGGTAGCAGGTTTTGCTATGCGGCCAGCTCTGGCCTCAGCAATGTCAGCGCAGTCCCTTTTTGAGTGCCTCTCCTCAGTGTGCAAAAATTGGCGTTGCAATTGTGCAAGGAATGAGTTGCATAAGGTGCAACACGTGGTGGAAGGCCTCCATTATCTGTGCGACTCCCTGCTGGACATCATGCCCATGCTGTCCAAAATTTCAGCTTTTGCTATAATCATCAGACAGGTGTTGTGGCTGAGGTCTTGGTCGGGTGCTCAGGCGTCTAAGAAACGCCTCACTGACCTTCCCTTCCAGGGGGGTCGTTTGT
Organism: Glandirana rugosa; assembly: GCA_018402905.1. Classification (NCBI taxonomy): domain Eukaryota; kingdom Metazoa; phylum Chordata; class Amphibia; order Anura; family Ranidae; genus Glandirana; species Glandirana rugosa. The sequence goes on from BLSH010148082.1 coordinate 349,293, forward strand.
TTGGACCACAGCTGGACGAAATCATTAAAGATTTCATGGGGGGGAAGAGTCTCTTTCTTCCGGAACCCAAACGGCGGGACTTTCGCCGACGACAGGGCCCCTCTTTTTCTGGGCAGAAAAAGTTTTTTCGTGCCTCAGGCACAGCCGGGGCGGGTTCCAAGTCCGGTAAGGCCCCGGCTGGGTCTGGTAAGAGAACCTGGCAACGAAAGCCCGGTAAAGCGGAGGATAAGCCCTCCTCAGCGTGACGGGTTGCCCCCGCCCATATCTCGGGTGGGGGGCCGGTTATTGGAGTTTGCGGACTGCTGGACAGCTCACATCTCCGATCGGTGGGTCCTGGATGTGGTGTCCACCGGTTA
>BLSH010148082.1:350834-372049 GCA_018402905.1 Glandirana rugosa
TCAGCGTTGTGGCGGAACAGTAATACTTCTTAGAAATGCCCCTGAACGTACTGTTCCGTCGGTTAAGGCTGTGGGCGGCACGTCTACACTGTCGGTGATTCTTCCGTTGGAAGACGCTGTTTTCCCTGTTCCCTTACAGGGATTAGAAGAGTATGCCACCAAAGACATTTTGTCTCTCGTGGTCTAAGTTTAGGGTGCCGCGGTCTCCGCCGGTTTTGACCCCTCGGTGTACTGCATGTGGGACATGTTTACACGCCTAGTCGCTTACCCTTCGGTTTCCAGAGACTTTTTCCTGGCGATTCCGACTTTAGTCCGGGAACTCGAGTGAGTTACGGTCCGAGAACAGGTCAGGGACAACGTCTTTTCAGTCGTGGGACCTGTGGTTTATTCTCGCTCCCAAGGTTGGGGGTCGAAGCGTGGTACGTTATATCCAAAGCCTATATTGCATGGTGCGAAGCTGGGGGTTGGAACCCTCGCTCTTATTTGGTGTCCAGGGTGCTGACTTTTCTGCAACAGGGACTGGACAAGAGCCTGGCATTGAGTGAGCTCAAGGGCCTGATTTCAGCCTTAGCGGTCCTTTTTCAGAGACCTTTGGCTTCCCATTCGCTGATCCGCACATTTGTACAGGGTGTACGTCATGTGGCTCCCCAGTTTTGGCCGCCTCTGGCGCCGTGGGATTTGAATCTGGTGCTCTCTGTTTTACAGAAACCACCGTATGAGAAGATTAGGGACATTCCCTTGTCCCTTTTGTCGCAGAAGGTTGCCTTCTTAGTGGCTGTCACATCTGCACGGCGGGTGTCGGAATTGGCTGCCTTGTCATGCAAGTCCCCGTAAAGATTCTTCATAATGACAAGGCGGTGTTGCGACTTCCACCTTCTTTCCTTCCGAAGGTGGTCTCTTCTTTTCTTTTGAATGAGGATATTGTCCTTCCTTCATTATGTCCTCACCCAAAACATCCTAAGGAATTTGAGTTACACTGTTTGGATGTGGTGAGGGCCCTGCGGGTTTATTTGAGTGCTACAGCTTCCTTTCGGAAGTCTGACTCGTTGTTTGTGTTACCCGGGGGCTTCAAACAGGGTTCGGCAGCCTCGTCGGCTACCATTTCCCGTTGGATTAGACAGACTGTGACCCATGTGTATGAGCTTCGGGGCAAGGTTCCCCCTTTTCCGGTCACGGCTCATTCCACCAGGTCGGTCAGTACCTCCTCGGCATTCAGGCACCAGGTTTCGGTGTCTCAGCTGTGCAAAGCGGCCACTTGGGCCTCAGTGCACACGTTTACTAAGTTTTACAAAGTTGATGTGTCGGCATCTGTGGATGCTGCTTTTGGCCGCAAAGTTTTGCGAGCAGCGGTGTGAGTGCGTCTGGCGCTCCCTGAGAGGGTTCTGTTGGGTACAGTTGTTGTTGTTTGCCCACCCCTCTAGTTTTTTGCACTGCTTTGGGACGTCCCCACGTGTCATTTAAGAAGAGCTGCGTCTGTCAGTGAACGTAAGAGAAAAAGGGATTTTATTATAACTTACCGTAAAATCCTTTTCTCTGAGTTCACTGACAGACGCAACTCCCACCCCTCTGGTTTTTTTTGTTGCACTGCTTGTGACAAACTGAATGCTATTGGCCAGCAGAGGGTTTTATAGGCTCAGGTGAGGACGGCCCCCATGGGAGGGGCCAGCCTATCCCTGATGCTTTTGCATCTGTTTTGCCTAGTCACTCCTGACAGGACGACATAAAACCCACGTGTCATTTAAGAAGAGCTGCGTCTGTCAGTGAACTCAGAGAAAAGGATTTTACGGTAAGTTATAATAAAATCCCTTTTTCACTGGTACCAGTAAACAATTGAGAAAATGGATGAACTAATTAAACAGCTGGTACAAGCATGCACAGAGCAACAAGAAACAAACCGCTTGTTTGCGACTGCTACCCAAGTGGCCATACAGGAGCAGAAAGAGTTCAATAAGCTCATACAGAGTCAGATATAGTCCCTGACTGACAAGGCTCTTCGTGTGGACAATGTTGCAGACTTATGCAAGCGAGTGCAGGCTGCACTACAAAAAATGACTGCTGAGGATGACGTGGAGGCTTTCCTCAAAGTTTTTCAGAGGGTGGCAGAGCGTGAAGGGTTTCCCCAGGACCAGTGGGCTAAGGTCTGCCCAGCAATATACAACTCTTAAAATTGGGATTCTGGCCCGCCTTGGCGTAACATTGGCCTTGAGAGCTCAGCGCATCCATGCTTGGCAATTTAAGGTGGACCAACTTGCAGGGTCCCAGATGTATGACCTCATTCACCTCACATGGATGTGGTTACAGCCAGAGGTCGCCACCCCAGCCCAAATCGTGGAGAGAGTCGTAGTGGACCGCTTTGTAAGAGCCTTTCCAACCCCTATACAGCGGTTTGCCAGGAGAGCTAATCATAAAGGTGCCAATGAGTTGGTGGCCCTCGTGGAGCGGTGTACTGAGGATTTTCTTCGGGGTGTAGTACCCAAAGAATGCTGCTCCAAGAGACAGAAGCCCATCAACCATGGAAAAAGCATTCCCGCCCTAAAATGGGGAAAAAAGAAGGTAAATGTGATTGAGGTTCCTGATGAGCAAGGAGTGAAGAGGCCCAATTACCAAAGGGAGACCTGCCAGGACCGGGGTCCTATAGGGTGCTGGCATTGCCAAGTACCAGGGCACCTGGCCGCCAGTTGTCCGCTAAACCAGGAACCTATGGATTACAGTGTGACCCAGCAAAGCTCTTTTGTTGCTACACCAGGAGGCCCCCCACAACAACCAGGTGGCACAGAGAAACAGATTTGTGTCATTAAAGTGGATGGTTGCCAGATGACCGCTTTGCTGGATTCCGACAGTCTAGTAACTCTAGTGCATGCCAGTCTCGTGAACCCCCAAAAGTTGCAGTGACGGTTAATGGGAGTTGTTTGTATTAATGGGGATATCAGTTGCTACCCCATGGCCATTGTATTTATCGAATCTTTCTGTGGCACCATGGACCATGAGATGGGAGTAGTCCCAAATCTAATGTATAACACTGTCCTTGGAGGAGACTTCCCTTTTTTTCTGGTATTTATGGGAAAATGCCAAGGAAACAACACCCCCAACTGACTCCTGCTGCCCAGAAGTGCGGGAGGAGCAGAACGAAGGGAGAGTCTCCACATTTTCCCCGGTGGTCCTTGCAAGTGACACAGAGAACCCCCCCCTGCGGAGATGGACCTGGCAGACCTGCCCACGACCAGAGAAAAGTGTGGTACGGCTCAGCTGGGGGACCCCACTTTAGCTAGGGCAAGGGAATAGGCAAACGTGGTAAATGGGGTACCCCTAGAGCCAGGGGAGGAGGCTATATTCCCACACTTTTCTGTGGAAAATTACCTGTTCTATAGAGTGAGATGCAAGGAGAGAGACTGGAACAGTTACTAGTACCGCAACCTCACAGACGCATGGTACTAGATTTGGCCCACTCATGTTCTTGGGGATCATCTGGGGGTGGATAAAACTAAAGAAAGAATATTGCAACGGTTTTATTGGCTAGGCTTACAAAAAGATGTAAAAGTGTATTGTGAGTCATGCCCAGGTTGTCAGCTCACGACTCCCGTCTCACATTTCCGGAGCCCATTGGTACATTTACCCATCATTGAGGTGCCCTTTGACTGGATTGCCATGGATATCGTAGTTCCCTTTAAGTCCGCTAGAGGGCACCAGTATATCCTAGTTGTCTTGGACTATGCTACCCGGTATCCAGAGACAATCCTGTTAAGGAACCCCTCTGCTAAGAGTATTACCAAAGAGCTGTCTCTTATATTTTCACGTGTGGGTATTCCTCTGGGGCTGTTAACTGACAAGGGCACACCTTCATGTCAAAAGTTACTAAAGAATTGTGTAAATTGTTTAAAATTAATCACTTACGCACTTCTGTGTACCACCTGAAAACTGATGGATTAGTGGAAAGGTTCAACAAAACCTTGAAAGGTATGTTAAAGCGAGTGCTAGCAGCAGATGGTAGGGACTGGGATTGCCTCTTACTCTACCTCCTGTTTGCTGTGCGGGAAGTGTCACAAGCCTCCACCGGCTTTTTCTTTTTTGAGTTGCTGCATGGCCGACATTCGAGGGGCCTATTGGATATAGCAAAAGAGACCTGGGAACAAGAGGCAACCCCACTTAAAAGCCTAACAGAGCATATTGCTAAAATGCAAGACCGGATTGGAAAAGTTATGCCCATTGTCAAATCCCACTTGCAGCAGGCTCAGACCAGAGTCTATGATCGTTCAGCCAAGATCCGAACCTTTAACCCCGGTGGCAGAGTTATTGTGCTGGTACCTACGGTGGAGATTACATTTCTGGCAAAATGGCAAGGGCCATATGAGGTTGTAGAATGGCAGCCTTCCTGTTTCCTCCCATTGCCTGAAGAAGTGGCGCAGGCGCCCTGCATCATCGGCACCTGCCAGCCAAAGAAATGCGTCGCAGACTCATGACGCCATCAGCCTAGGACAGTCTCATCTGCTCCCCAAGCCTCAGTTTCATCCCGCCTCTGTAGCCGCTGTTTCATCCCTGGCGGTGATTGTGAGTTTACTGGAGCAGCACACGGCTTCCTTGTGACCCCCTCGGCTGGACTGGCTTCTCTCCCTCCCTTGGATGGCTGCTATGCTTTTTTTTTAACCCTCCATGTGAGTGTTTTTATACCTTTGATTAATAAACTCACCTCACATATTACACTTAGAGGCGCCTCTCCCTTTGTTTGTGTCTTCCTACAGTGTTGGTGGACTAGTGATCCCGTTCACCTTTGAAGGCTGCCTCCAGTATGTATGTATATGGACTAATGTTTGTATGATCTTTTGCCTATTTTGCTGTTTTTATTACCTTCTTCCCATGATATGATATGTTGCCATATTTTACTGGTGTTATTGGTTGTAGTTCCAGCATTGCACCTTACACTTGTACATATTGAGGTTGTAGAACGGGTGGGGAAAGTTAACTATAGAATACATCAGCCTGGCAAAAGAAAGCCCTATCAAATCTACCATGTCAATTTATTGACGCCCTGGAAAGACAGAGACTCACTTATGGTCCAAGCGCTCTTAGCTATGACTACTGCAGTCCTTCAAAAGTGCTTGGGGTAGAGATTGCTGAGGCACTGTCGGTAAGCCAAAAACAATAGACCAAGGAATTAATGCTAAGAAATAGGGAGTTCTTTTCTGATCTTCCAGGGGTAACTTCAATGATAAAGCATGTTATTGTGACAGAGCCAGGGGTGAAAGTTAACTTAAAACCCTATGGCTTCCCAGTAGCTTGGCGCCAAGTAGTCTCAGAGGAAATAAGGAGGATGCTGGATCTTGATGTAATAGAAGAATCCCAAAGTGAGTGGTGTAGTCCAATCATCCTTATTCCCAAGCCGGATGGCAGCATCTGATTTTGTAATGATTTCCGAAAGCTAAATGAGGTGTCAAAATTTGATGCTTATCCCATGCCTAGGGTAGTTGAGCTAATTAAGCATCTGGGACATGCTTGATATATCACCACTCGGGACCTTACGAAGGGGTATTGGCAAATACCACTTACCAATTGTGCTAAAGAGAAGTCAGCATTCTCTACTCCTGAGGGGCACTGGCAGTTTAAGAGAATGCCATTTGGCCTATATGGGACACCGGACACTTTTCAGCGGATAGTGGATCGTGTCCATAAACCCCACCGAGCCTATGCATCTGCATATTTAGATGACGTGGCAATTTGGAGAGCTACGGGAAACCACTAATCTGAAAAACTGTGCTGTGGGATTAGAGGAGGCCCAGTATTTGGGGTACTTTTACTGGCAGGGAGGTAGTAAAACCCCAGGTCACAAAAATCCAGGCAATCCAAAGTTGGCCAAGACCCCTGAATGAAAAACAGGTGAGGGCTGTTTTGGGGTTAGTAGGCTACTACAGAAAGTTTGTCCCCAATTTTGCTACATTGGCTGCTCCCTTACAGATCTTACCGGGGGGGGGGGGGGCAGGGGAGTTTGAGAGTCCTCAGTGGTAACTTGGGCCCCAAAAGCTGAGCAAGCTTTCCAGGACCGAAAGACAGCCCTGTGTAATAGCCCTGTCTTAATCACCCTGGTTTTCACACAGGAATTTGTAGTGCAGACGGATGCATCCGAAGTGGAATTAGGTACAGTGTTGTTCCAAGTTGTGAATGGGGAAAAACACCCCATAGCATTCCTAAGTAGAAAATTGACCCCCGCTTAAAGAAGATACGCTATTGTAGAACGGGAATGTCTAGCCATCAAATGGGCTCTGGAAAGTTTAAAATATTATCTGTTAGGGCAACAGTTTAGGCTCTTAAAGCGGAGTTCCACCCAGAATTTTTTTTTACATCATTCAAGTCCTTTGCCTATATAGACTTACCTTCGAAGGAAAAAAAAAATTATACTCACCCTAAGTCGCTTGTTGCTAGGTGGTCTCTATAATCTGCCCCTATTAGGTCCTAGGCTCTTCTACTCCCTTCCTGCTTCCCCTGGCCTCCTGGGAGATGTGTCTCGTCATTTCCCAGGTGTCAGTGGGCTTCCCTGTACTGTAAAATAGTGTTATTTCCAGACAGGAAATGACACGATTTAAGGCGGACCGAGATTGAGGTGTGCATGATGGTTACCTACCATGCACTTCTTTCAGGAAGAGATGCCAGGAGACTACGGATGGGCTTCAGATGCCCTCACCTAAAATGGAAAAGTCCAACAGTGAGAGAAAAGAAATTGTGAGTAAAAAATACTTGTAATTACTAGGTTTGAAAGTAAGGAAACAGAAGGTTCACATGCGCTTCACAGGTTGCCACTGGAGTCCTCTTCCACTCCTCCATGATGAGATCATGGAGCTGGTGGATGTTGGAGACCTTGCGCTCCTCCACCTTCCGTTTGAGGATGCTCAACAGGGTTTAGGTCTGGAGACAGAGACATGCTTGACCAGTCCATCACCTTTACCCTCAGCTTCTTTAGCAAGGCAGTGGTCGTCTTGGAGGTGTGTTTGGGGTCATTATCATGTTGGAATACTGCCCTGTGGCCCAGTCTTCGAAGGGAGGGGATCATGTTCTGCTTCAGTATGTCACAGTACATGTAGAAACATAGAAACATAGAATCATAGAAAAGTGACGGCAGAAAAAGACTGAGTAGTCCATCGAGTCTGCCCCTTTAAATTTTTTTTTTTTCCATTAACCTTGTTGTCTGACTATGGATTTATGTTTATCCCAAGCATGTTTGAAGCCATTTACTGTTGACTGTCTCACAACCTCTGTTGGTAGTTTATTCCAATCATCAACCACCCTTTCAGTAAAATAATACTTTCTAAGTATTGGCATTCATGGTTCCTTCAATGAACTGTAGCTCCCCAGTGCTGGTAGTGTCAGGATGCAAGCATCCAGTAAGGGTAAACAGATCAGTAGGCTGCACCTAAAGAAATCAGGACATATGGATAAGTGAAAAATAAGTATTTATTTATTAAAATGACACACATCCAATACTAGCACCAGTAACAATCAACAAGCAAAGTTGAAAGTAGAAGAAACAAAGAAACCCCAGCAAATGCCCTAACTAACTAACAATTACAAATAAGGGAACACACATAAGAATACCGACAGAGACAGGAGACAAAAGGGACAGAAGCCAACAGTAGCAGCAGGAAGCAGGTCACAGGGAACAGGACTCCGGATCAGGATCAAGGATTCAAGGGACAGATCAGGCTCAGGCAGGAACATTGCAGAAAACAATACTGAAGCCCTGAACCCCAGTGAAGGACGGGCTTATATACTCCCAGCAGACCATAACAGGTGCAGCCTGATAATTTGTGTGTCCTTCTGCTGGGAGACACCCGCTGGTGGCCACCAGAACTACATCCTTAGGTGCAGAAAAGTAACAGTGCCACTTGCAGGTGAGCCAAGCAGTAGCACAGGTACTGACAGGTAGCACTCATGTAGCCCCATATCATGACACTCCCACCTCCATACTTGACTGTAGGCAAGACACACTTGTCTTTGTACTCCTCACCTGGTTGCCGCCACACACGCTTGACACTATCTGAGCCAAATAAGTTTATGTTGGTGTCATCAGACCACAGGGCATGGTTCCAGTAATCCATGTCCTTAGTCTGCTTGTCTTCAGCAAACTGTTTGCGGGCTTTCTTGTACATTATCTTTAGAAGAGGCTTCCTTCTGGGATGACAGCCATACAGACCAATTTGATTCAGTGTGCGGTGTATGATCTGAGCACGTACTGACAGGCTGACCCCCCACCCCTTCCATCCCTGCAGCATTGCTGACAGCACTCGTATGTCTATTTCCCCAAAGAAAACCTCTGGATATGACACTGAGCACGTGCACTCAACTTCTTTGGTCGACCATTGCGAGGCCTATTCTGAGTGGAACCTGTCCTGTTAAACTGCTATATGGTCTTGGCCACTGTGCTCCAGCTCAGTTTCAGGGTCTTGGCAATCTTCTTATAGCCTAGGCCAGGGATAGGCAACCTTGGCCCTCCAGCTGTGGTGAAACTAAAATTCCCATGAGACATTGCAAGACCCTGACAATCACAGGCATGACTCCTAGAGGCAGAGGCATGATGGGATTTGTAGTTCCACCACAGCTGGAGGGCCGGGGTTGCCTACCCCTGGCCTAGGCCATCTTTATGTAGAGCAACAATTCTTTTTTCCAGATCCTCAGAGAGTTCTTTGCCATGAGGTACCATGTTGAGCTTCCAGTGACCAGTATGAAAAAGTGAGAGCGATAACACCAAATTTAGCACACCTGCTCCCCATTCACACCTGAGACCTTGTAACACTAACAAGTCTCATGACACTGGGGAGGGAAAATGGCTAATTGGCCCAATTTGGACATTTTCACTTAGGGGTGTACTCCTTTTGTTGCCAGCGGTTTAGACATTAATGGCTGTGTGTTGAGCTATTTTGAGGGGACAGCAAATTTACACTGTTATACAAGCTGTACACTCACCACTTTACATTGTAGCAAAGTGTAATTTCTGTGTTGTCACATGAAAAGGAATGTGAGGGGTGTACTCACTTTTGTGAGATACTGTATATCACATTGAGAGAGAGAGGTCTGTATATAGGGGATAAGTGTAGGGTCTTCTATATTATAGGCAGGATCTTCAAGGTTATAAAGATGGGTGTAAACATTTTTAAAAAGTGTAGCTTTATTAGTAAGGTCAACACCCTCCCTATCTTTGATGAAGAATAGAGATTTATATGCTGCGATGCTAAACAATTTCCTTATTTTTAAAAAAAAAAACAAACACACACATCTACTATCTAATGGCTCTGTAATCTATTTTTCATTAAATCTTTCCTTTCTGTCTTTTTCTGCCTTTGTAACATCCTCTGTGAGCTCCCGACCCTCTCCTTTGTCTCCTCCTCACTTCCATTTGTTTAGAATGAGCAGTGCACATTACTTGTGGTACTGTGCTCTGCTCCTTATAGACTACAAATCCCATGGTCTGTAGTTCATAGTCCCAGTCTATCTTGGAAGTGAGAGAGAGAGGGTGGCTATGTTCTTGCATATAGTGGGTCCATGGAGAATGAACATAGCCACATTCTAATAGGAAGTCAGATTACAGTAGCGATGTTTCACAGCAGGTCGAAACTGAGGATGATACTATTTGTACGAAAATTTTCAAAGGACAAATGCTTTTTTTTTCTTGTTTTATGGTTTCTGATCATGCACAGTCTTTCGTATCTGATTTTTTTTTGTACGAAAACCATACAAAAACAGTACACATTAGCTACTTCCCACCCAGGCCAATTCTGATATTTCTCTCCTACATGTAAAAATCAGCTCAGAATCCCCAAACATTTTATATATATATATATATATATATATATATTTTAGCAGAGACCCCAGAGAAAAAAAAATGGTGGTCGTTGCAATTTCTTATGTCACACGGTATTTGCGCAGCAATTTTTCAAACGCAATTTTTTTTGGAGAAAATTCACTTGAAATGAATTGCTATGCAATAAGAACAATATATAACCCAAATCATTTGCAATATATAAGACCCCAGATATCTCCTCTACCCTGAAAAGCATGAGATTAAAAAAAAATTGATCTCTGCTTTCTAGGGGAAAAATGGCAGTGTTTACATCTGCCAGAGCTAGAAGTGACGTCATAACGTCGCTTGCGGCATCCTAGGGTCATAGAGATGGCTGGGTACCATCATGTCCTTGGCCAGCTCTGTGGTAACTCAGCGCTGCTGCTGGACCACATCTCTGGCTTCCCAGTACAACAGGAGAGCCCCGGAGAAGCATCAATGGGCAGGGGTGGGGGATGGGGGACGTGCCTGTAAAGGCAGTCCATCGGCTAATCAGCTGCTAGGATGGCTTTTACAGTGTAGCAAATTGATAACTGATTAAAAAAAAAATAAAGATCTGAATGATGCCTGTAGCTGCAGGCATCATCCAGATATAGCCACTTCAAGTCTATGACATCATTTGACGTCATGTGGGCGGGAAGTAGTTAAATGAAGATCATTAGTTCTGTTCATGTACAAGAAAAATTTTGTAGTTTGTCCCTTTAGAAATTTTCACACACTATACAAAAATCGAAGGATTGCGCCTTGCACGGAATATTTCTACCGATTTTCTCATTGCCTGTACCCCACTTTAATGTTTTCAAGTAAATACAAAATTGGTTCAGTTCAGAAGGCTGGTAGGTTAAAAAAAACACTTTCTGAATGGGACATCAGTCAAGCAGCACCGATTAGTTAATTGACTGTTTTGGTTGATTAGAGGGTAGATAGCATACATTGCAAATAGTTAGATAATAAAAACATAAATTCAGTTTCCAGGCTGCATAATAGTTATACTTCATTTTACTGTTGAATGTCCTCCCGTGAGTCCTGGGGGAGAGTGAGATGGAGCCTTGAGCTCTCAGGCCTGAACCTGAAATTTGGTTTGGTTTAGCATCTGGAGCTGCTTTTTTATTTTGAGACTGCTTTTGGGGATTTCATTTTGGCCTCTGTGTGCAAGCTGACATCTGCTTAAAGTTTGGTGTTGTGTCCAAAGCCAATGGAGTGTAGGGGAAGTTTTTATGGCTCACTTGTGATGAGTTTCAATAGAAGTGAAGGGAGGTGGTTGTGAAGCATCAACGCCTGCTGAACTGAGCATTAATATTGCCGCAAAGTGAGGCAAAGCTAATGCTGCAGTGTGAACACCTGAATCTGCTCCCTATTTTAATAATTTTATAAAGAGTTGATAGATGGTCAGAAAGTGATAAAAACGCTATTCAACCACCTATTTTCAATGCCTGTATGAAAGAGCCGTAACACTTTACCAAAGGACGACAGTTAAAGTGATTGTAAAGCTTTACTTATTTATTTATTTATTTTTTTAAATAACAAATATGTCATACTTACCTCCTTTGTGCAAAGGTGTTGCACAGAGTGGCCCTGATCCTCCTCTTCTGGGGTCCCTGCGCGATACTCCTGGCTCCTCCCTGCATCATGTGCCCCCACGGGGAAGTGCTTCCCAGGGTGGGCATGCTCCTGAGTCCTGCTGCTGTGTCCATTGACACAGACAGCAGGACTCAGCCCCGCCCCCCAGCTCCTGTGTCATTGGATTTGATTGACAGCTGCGGGAGCCAATGGCTGCACTGTCAACAATCTATTTAATCAGGACCTGAGACACCAGCACTGGAAAGACCGGGTTCAGATAAGTAAAAGGGAGGCTCAAGGGGGGCCGGTGCACTACAGGGGGTTTTTCACCTTAATGCATAGAATTCATTAAGGTGAATTTCCTCGACGGTTTACAACCACTTTAAGTGAAGCACTCTGGACAGCCGTTGTATATAACATAGCATAGTCAGTTGTCAGCTAACATTGTTTAATTTGTGCTAGAGAAATAACAGAATCTGATTTCGGCTATCATCTCTATTTCTCCCTGTTTTATAAATCAGTACTAATATTTCTCACAGCTAAACACTGCAAACATTAATTATTTGTGTAGAAACACTCTCTTTCTAAATTGAGTATAATGGTGGTGGATTTTTTTCAGTTAAATCATTTGTACAGAATTTTTCAGCTACACGAAACAGGTTATAGTTGCTTTCTGATTCTTTAAAGCCATTTTAATCATTACTTATAAGAATTCATTCAGAACATACAAAATACATTTGTTTTATGCTTTGTGACACATGCTGTTGTTAGCACGATTAATTCCTAATTTTCTAAAGTGGTGATTCATTTTTTAGTGAACAGCAAATTGACTTTTTGAGACAATTTTTTTAGAAATAGAGTTGCAAGTCCAGAATGAAGTGCCAACAACCATAAGGCCCCTTTCACACGGTTTTCAGATGCTTTAGCTCTGGAAATAGCCTCTGCTGAGTTCCTGAAAATCGCCTCTCCGCTCAAGTCAGTGTGTCTTTTCACACTGGGGTGGCGCGCTTGCGGGATGGGGAAAAAGTTCTGCAAGCAGCATCTTTGGGGCGGTGCGGGAGTGGTGTATAAGCAGCTCCGACACCGCCCCTGCCCATTGAAATGAATGGGCGCTGCTTTCAAAACACCTTAAAAGCACTTTGAAAGCAGCGCTAGGTAGGTGCTTTTAACCCCTTCTGGGGGGGGGGGGGGGTTAAAAGTGCCCCTCTAGTGGCGGCAAAGCACCGCTAAAACAGCGGTAAAGCGCCGCTATAACGAGCAGCGTTTAGACATGCTAAAAACACTGACTAATTCGGAAGAATGCTTGGCTTGTGAGGAAATATGCCCTGTTATGTATGCAGTTTCTGTTCCGGTAGCATGACGTTTTTTTAACAGTGCCATTGATGTGTCATACAGTTCGGTAACAGGCTCAGGTATGCTTTGATGCAGACAATGGTTCTCCTAGATCAGTTTTGAGCATCCTAAATTTTAACTTGGAGACCTAGAGGATTCAATCCAATTTTCATGTCCCTCAAGTATTGTGGACATACAGTATCTGCGATCCAAGATCTGAGATCAGCTATTCTCATGCCAACCTTGACCACTGCTCCATGCAAAATTCCTTCAAATGCAAGGTGTTTGTGCATTTCTTTGCATGATCTGCCCATTACAAAACCCCACATAACATTTAACGGGATTCAAATCAGGGTTTTGACTAAGGTAGTTCATAACCCTCTTTGTCTTTGTTTTTATGCCATTGCTTACTGGATTTGTTAGCGTGTATTGGATTATTATCAAGTTAAAAGGTCAATTTCCATTTCAACTTAACCTTTTGGACAGACGGCTTCACATTCTTATCAAGCTGAATTTACAGTAATGCACAATTCATAGTTGACTGATGATTGCAAGCTGCCCAGAGCCAGAAGCAAATCAGCAACTACAAACTATATTTCTACAAGAATGCTTCACAGTTTATCCAGAAAGCCGAAGGGCTGCACAGTGATGAGGTCACTCGGTTTAAAACCAGCTTTATTTAGGCTACACATACATGCTGCTGAGTCCTATCTTGGAACTGTGCTCTCTTCGAGCATTAAAACAGAACTAAACCCAACGATTTAACTGTTTTACAAAATTGTTATTTTCCAAGCATGCCATGAATGATAATTGCCACAATTGCTTTTCCTCTCAACCATCGAATAACTAGTGTTGTAACTGATCACATGTGCAACACCAGGGCAACTGCAGATCAGACAAGAGGCTAAGAAAAGTAGATAAATTAAGGAATTGTTGTAATGACATCTTCAGTAGTAAAAGCAAGACACTTTGTGGGCCTAAGGAGAAGTCAATGCGCTGAGAATTAATCCCGGTATAGCTGTCAGCATGGTGCTGTGAATGGAAATGGTTTCATACAGCTCACTTTTGATTTTGCCTTGGTCTTTTGATGGATCTATGTTGTATTAGTTTTGTATTTTGCAACTGTAATTTTATTGTATATTGATACCAACAAACATCGTCCACTGAAAAGATGCATGATTTTTGTTGAGAAAAGGAAATTGGGTTGACGCGTTTCGTGCAAATTCCCGCTTCCTCGTGACCTCCTATCCCTTAACCTAGTACAAATGGCCAGAAGAGTAACTGCTAGAAACAGAAAATACATGCATGATTTACAGAACATCAAAGAGTTTGATTGCATCAATTAAAAATCATCAAACCTTATAAAAATGCATAATGGCTATCCCCAGAGGTGAAAGAGGGGAGGGGGGAGGAAAGAGAGAAAAAATAAAATAGATTTGTTTTCATAAATCTATATCTCTAGAAATGGATATGAGTATGAACATAAATACATTTTCATAAAATTATTCTGTCCACAAATTATGAAGTTCAGATGTACCAATCACTACATAACGATGCAATAATGGGTGGCCTCGCGTGGTATCATCCTGCCGGCCCATGACCAGCTCTAAGGTGTGGCTCTACAGGAACCATGAGAGAAAGGGGGGTAATACTGGATCTATGGTAGTATTGTAGGTAGAGAAACTAAGAGTGAATATAATGAAGAAAAAGAAAGAAGAGGGAGAACAATGCAGAATATGAGAGGATTTGATAAAGCTATGGGATTTACCTGATGGGTAAAGACTGCCGTGTAAGCAATGGATGTTGCAGCCTTTCACATCCAATGGCTGGTAATTAAAGCACAAGTGAAAGATGAATTTTTCACACGAGAAACGAAAAAAAAACTTCTCTACATATCTATATAATTCCATTTCAGTACCACATATGTCTGTACAGTTTAAAAAGAGTGATATATGGCATCGGCTTGGCCAAATAAATGTATCAAACAATAGAAAAACACATGGACCAAAACAACTAAAAATCATGGGCCAGTGCCAAACAATAAGAAAACATGAGCCAGACCTACCCATGTCAGCTAAAAACAGCCACTATCAAAAATTAAAAATATTCAAGTGCAACAATGTTGACATATGGACCTCTTACCTAGATATGGAAGCGCAAAGATCCAGTGATAGAGGTCCCCATGAAATGCTGGTATGTAAAAGCAAGCCCAATATGGGGCAACATGTGTTCCTGTATAAATACCCCACCCAGGGGAGTGGTCACCTCCGGAGGCTGCCCACAATCACCGGGCGGGGACCAATCCTGTGGTTCCAGGTCCAGATGCGGTGGGAGGGCTCCTTCCTCCACCCCAATGGTGCCAACCCTTAGAAGAAAGGGTCTAACCGCATGAACAGTCCCCTGATGTAAGCCCGAAGTGACGCATGAGAAAAGCGTCACCCCCCGTCAGGGAGTGCGTTCTTACGTGAAACTCAAGCCAAATGTGCCGGAAAGGATGGATGGGTCGCCCGTACCCACAAACCCATGCCCATTGAAGAACTCCTTGAAGGAAACAAAGGGAACAAGGCATAAAGCAGCACACAGAATGCATTACGATAAACCTAAGAAAAAACCTTCTGCCTTTAGAACCACTTTAAAGTGATTGTAAAGTCTTGTTTTTTTTTTTACTATAAAAATAACAAACATGTTATGCTTACCTGCTCTGTTGCAGTGGATTCCTCCAGAATCCAGAGCCGCTTGGCCGGCTTCTGTCGGACGAGCATGCTGGAAAACCAGCAGGCGATTGACTCCCAATCAGCGCTCTCAGTCAATGGCAGAGAGTGCTGATCGGATTGTTCTGGCGGGGGGGGGGCTTCTCGGGGGCGTCCCCCTTTCATAACAGAATGGTTCAGCAGGGGAAATCGCTGCACTAACTTCACATAGTACAGTGGTTCCAACCAGAGTTGAAAGTCTTTGTTATGTTCAACCCGCAGGGTTGAACGAAAAAAAAAAACCTCAGTGTGTACCAGGCTTAAAAATCGTTAGCTGCTTCATACAATAGTTTAATGAAGAGATTCTTTCTTCAGTAACGTGAAACAATGGCCTTTGTTTAAAAGTGAACACAGCTTGTGTTGCATATAGCATCTATTCAATGGTCACCTGAGCACTATTGTTGCTTTGCTTACAGAAGGTTTTCTTTATGCCTTTCATTTTTCTTAGATACGGTATACAAAAAGGAATACATTATGAGGTTAAGTTAAGTGGGGATTATAGCATTTACTGCTTGCTTTAATGTATTTATCAGCATAGTTTTGTAACTCTCAACCGCAAATAGTAGCTCATGTTTTTCGTGTATTCCATAAGTCCTGAACTCCGGGCAGAAATATTTTTACGTAGTATGATGGGTGATTCCTTACCTTTAAAAAAAATAATAATGTCTTTTAATGCAGTCTTCTACCCCCTGAGTAATAACATTTTTACTCCTGCATGATAAGGAGCCATTTCCTTTTACTTTCATTTTATAAGACCGGTGTCCTCTATCCACACTCCGACTCCAGCCACCAGTTTTATAACACCCCTGTGTAGCCCATTCACAGTGTAGCAGGAGGACCCAAGTCCTGGTCTGTCCTGCCCACTGTGAAGTTCATTCATTGTAGTGAGAGGACCCAGGATGTAATGGGTAGATGCCTCACTGATCCCTCCTGCCAGTGACCGGACATAGATGCAGAACCAGAAGAGGCTGCAGCGTCATCCATTTACAACTAACATCTATTTCTCAGTATAGAGATAATGGACAAATGTTCTTCTTTTATTTAGTTTGCATAAGGAAGGGAGGCTCAGGAGAAAAAAATGGGTGCATCCTGGAGTTCTTCTTTAATCATAGGTTGGTTAGTCAAAGCGACCTTATACTCAAATGTTAAATAAAGATATGTTTGCATTGTTACTGGACTAGTTAAAGACATCTTATTTGATTCGGAATGAAAAAATTACCATTGTTGGAGAAATGTCCAGACTTTGCCAGTCTGGTTACCAAAAGTCTAGGGTTTTGACCATGTGAGGTCAGGCAGTTGACAGGGAGGCAACTATCACATTTGAGATGACTGTCAGCCCCTGACTAAAGTAAAATAATAACATTTAAGTAAGGTAGGAAGTATAAATATTTCATGAGGAATCCTGCACTGTTATAATAAATTCAGGCTGAGTATTAGATTTTAGTATAAGATGCAGTAGTATAGTCTAAGCGGCTCTGTTTAATTACTCATGTATCCTTGTGTTTATACACATTTTAGTTTACTAACCATTAGATGTCACTGGCTTTATCTTTATTTTACAGCTATTCTGGTTTATTACCTGACTGTTTGAAATATTGCTTTTCCGTAAAGAATATATTACCCCAACATTTCATATTTATGATCTGTATCTGTTGCACCACGTACTTATGTTAAAAAGTATCCTGTTCTCTTCGTATTGCTTCCCACTGCACTCCTTTTTCAAACTGACAACGCTAGGCATGAGAGCACGTCCATCTCAGCATTTTCAGACTGTGCTGGGAGCACAACCTGCCTGTCCTCCAATGGTAAGACTTGTAATGACACCCCCCCCCGCACAACTAAATCACAGGAAAGATCCATGTAATGCTGTTCCTCCACCCCACCTCTCCACTTATAAAAGAAAAAAGGTAGTACACGGCTAAATACACATATGAAATAGAATAGGGAGAGTTTCGTTCCCCTGGGGGGATTATGCGGTGCTAAGAGATTGATCAAAAACCAATGAAGTTGTTTAGAATAAAACAATGAATCTTTATTTAGACAATATAATAATCTGTTGATTATACATAGATAATAAAATCAAAGTGTTCCAAATATTACATGAAAGGAGCACAGCCACATATTCTGTTGGCTTCAGTCAGCTGTTATCCCAACCGGTTTCACCCCCATGGGCTTCTTCAGGGGATTATGCTGAACTCCAAGCTCTAATTGAAAACAATAAAATATATTATAGTCGAATAGCATTGGTAATTACTGCTGTCTATGCTTGGTATATCTGTATGTCACATTTTTCTCCTACATATGCTAGCATCCAATCATCCCAACCCATCCCCCAATCATGTACATGAAACGCAGGCCGAACTCACCCAAATCGGTGGAATATGGCATGCACAACCGCCAAGGTACGGTGGCCCCGTCCCAGCTGGTGTGGCAACTGCAGGTGATGCAAGAGGTCCTGGCTATATATGTTAACACAACGGCTTCAAAAGGAGAAAAAAGAAAAAAGAGATTGAAAGACTAAAGCGCCCAAAGACATTTTGGACATAAATTGGATAGTTAATAAATAAATTATAAGCCATAGTAAGTAACAAAGCTTACTTGTGATAGCAGATATATATCGAATATCATTGGGGACGCCACGCCAAAAAGATGAAATTTATGAGAAACCTATTTTGATGCCGATACAATCCTGAGGGAATGTTATATAGTTCATAGGCTTTTTCTATAACAAAAACAAAAGCAAAATAGAGGGATAAGATAAACTAGTAATGTATTAAGTGCATACATAGCATGAATTTAATTACCCTGTGTGTGGCAACTCACATAAAATCCAGGGTTTCGCCTCAGAACCAGGATCGAATAATTAACAGTAACATGTGCGTGGAGATAATTCTCCGCTGCATAGAGTCTGTAAAAGCCAGATAAGCAAGCGCTTAGACATGGAAAAAGTCTCAAGTTAAAGAGCAATCCTCAGCGGAGAAATCGATTATATTACCTGGTGGTGGCGTGTAGTATATCTGGGCGTCCCCAATCGCCTGCTGAGTGAATGCAAGGCAGCGCCGGCCTTATATACATCACCCACTTGGCGGGTAACTGACGTCACCCGCCAAGTGCGGACATGACGCGCGACGCACATGCGTCCCCGCTAGAACCGTAGAAAACTACATTGTCCATGCTGCACCTCGGTGCCGCAAGGATGGGCCAACACCACCAATGCCCTCTAGTGGGAGGCGGCAGGTAGTGCAGAGCTGGAAGTAGTACGGATCGATGGAAAGATAGCCAGGACAACACCAGCATCGCGGATTAAAGGGGAGGGAAAGGAAAGGAACAAAGTCCAACCCATCTCATCCCCTTATTGTCCGTACAGTTCCCGAAGTGCAAGGCTGAGGGCACCAAGCACCAAGGCGAGGTGTTGGGCATGTCATCCAAGGGGGACTAGTTCATATCTAGGCTCCATGGCCATGACAGGAAAAGGGGAGAGACGAACAATAGAGGACCCAGCATCAGGAAGAAACTGGGGCATATGATGGATAGTCTCCCGAAAAAAATGACAACAAGACAGGGTTATAACCAAGCAGACAGGGTATTAGCCTAGTGTATAGACAATCACTGGGTTAGTTGTCTATGTTATATTAGTTTACCCTGAATTCAAGTACATTAAATCAATACTTTTCAATCATTTTACAAAGTTCTAGAGTCGAAAAAGCGGTTTTTTAGTGATATATGTATATATATGTGTGTGTTTTAAGAATGAAAACAAACAGAAATCACCTACAGCCTCACATTAGTATTGCATCAAACACCACCCTACCACCCACATTCCCCCTATAAAATCAAAGGTGCCCAAGACCACGTCCGGTCACCCCCCAAGGACAATTTTGTATTAGCAAAGGATTAGATTAACAAGCTAGATCAACCATTTGAGTGTAAAAAAGGCTTGAAGCTCAGGGCTTCGTTGAATCCCGGGAACCTAGTGGCCTTTAGGTCATAGATCCACCGGGATTCCTTTTGTAATAGCCACATATCTATGCCTCCACCTCTGGGGTGCATGGGTATGTGTTCAAGGGCTGAAAATTGGATACATTTGGAATCAAAATTATGATAACAACCTATGTGTCGAGCAATGGCTGTAGGCATGCGCTTCTTTAAAATAGGTTTAATATGGTCACCAATTCTGATACGGAATATCCGTTTTGTCTTTCCCACATAGAAACCACCACAATTACATGTGGCGAGATATACAACCCCAATTGTGTCGCATGTTACTCTGTGTTGCAGAAAGTGTGTCTTTCCATTGGGTAGTACTGTGATAGAGTTGTTGTTTATATAGGGACACATATCACAATATCCGCAGGAGAAAGTCCCTGGCATTGGCACAATGCTGGGGACATTAGATTTAAAGTGGCTGTCAACCAATTTGTCTCGAAGTGATGGAGCCCGTCTATACGTGATCTGCGGATGCTGTGCAATATGTTGGCTCACTATGGGATCACCCGTAAGTATTGGCCAATATTTTTTAATAATGTTTTTTACTTTTTGGTGTTGATTTGAGTATTGTGTGATAAGCCTTACTGGTTGTTTCTCTGGTTTCTTTTTTGTTTGGTAGATCATTGATGATCGGTCCTTTGTCTTGACTTTATTATAAGCCCTCTTTAAACAAGAATGACTATATCCTCGATGTTTGAGTCTATTGTATAATTTTTTAGCTTCTAATTCAAAATCTTGTTGTTTGGTACAGTTGCGTTTTATACGCAAGTATTGGCTGTAGGGAATACTACGTATAAGTGATTTGGGATGTGCACTCGTGGCATGGAGTAAAGTGTTGCCTGCCGAGGGTTTTCTATATAACGATGAGAGAAGGTACCCCTCATCGTCAATAGATAAACGTATATCCAGAAAACTGATTGTTTTTTGACTCATATCGAAGGTGAATTTTAAATTAAAGTCATTAGAGGATAGTAATTGAAAAAATTGTAGGAATTCTGGTTTGGTACCTGTCCAAAAAATTAGTACGTCGTCTATGTAGCGGTACCATGCCGCTACATGGGACAGGAAAGGGGACAAAGCATCATTAGAAAAAAGTTCCTTTTCCCACCCCCCCAGGTACAGGTTGGCGTATGACGGGGCACATCGTGTCCCCATTGCCACCCCCTGCACCTGGAGGTAGTGGGAGGACCCAAACATAAAGGCATTTCTAGTTAGTATGAATTTCAAAAGATCCAGTACGAATTCATTATATTCTTTCGCTAGAGGACCTCTAGCTTCCAAATGTCGCTCCACAACTACTAAACCCTTATTATGGGGGATAGAGTTGTAGAGACTCTCGATGTCTAGTGCTATAAGCCAAACATTAGGCGGTAGGGAGATCCCATCAACCTTTTTAAGGAGGTCTATGGTATCTTGTATGTATGAAGATAGGGCTATAACATGGGGCCTAAGGTATGTGTCAACCAACAGGCTTGCATTTTCTGTCATTCCGGCACACCCAGAAATAATAGGGCGGCCAGGTGGTTTTGTTAAAGATTTATGGACTTTGGGTAATGCGTAGAAGGTGGGTATTTTTGGTTCTTTGGTATTCAAAAAGGACCATGTGTCCTTATTGATCACTCCTTTTTGATAGGCTTTCAAAATGATGCCTTGATATTCTTTTTCGAAATTTGTAATGATTAGTGTTGAGATTGGACGATACCATTCCTTATTAGATAGAATATTTTGGCACATAATTTTATAATCAGACGTATTCATGATTACAA
>BLSH010148082.1:402157-413121 GCA_018402905.1 Glandirana rugosa
TATATATATATATATATATATATGTATGTCCCACCCGGTAAATATACCTATGTGGAATTATTTTACCGTTACCAACCACTATAATTGAAGGACAAACACCGTGTAATCATATACACTCCCCCCTTTGAAGAAAAGTTCTACCCACCACTGGTACCGTCGGTAAAACTTCAGTCGGTAAAACTTAGGTTGAAAACAAAAAAGTTATCCTTCTCCCAGTACACTGTGTAGTTTGAATCACCCTTAAAGTGTTCTTTTTGTTACCGCACGAACCAAAATTACATTGAAATAAGAAAGTACTCAATAAATGTTCAAAGACTGGTGAATATTTTACAGCACGCCATTGTTTTTCTTGTGAAATTCCCACTAAGTTTGATGTGTCACATGACCCTCTTCCTATTGAAAAAACAAAAGTTGGATTCAAAATGGCTGACTTCAAAATGGCTGCCATGGTCACCACCCATCTTGAAAAGAAGTTTCCCCCCTCACATATACTAATGTGCCACAAACAGGAAGTTAATATCACCAACCATTGCCATTTTATTAAGGTGTATCCATATAAATGGCCCACCCTGTATGTATATATATATATATATATATATATATATATATATATATATATAAAAACATATATATACACACACACTCTCTCATAAAAGTGAGTACAACCCTCACATTTTTGTAAATATTTTAATATATCTTTTCATGTGACAACACTGAAGAAATTACACTTTGACTTTGCTACAATGTAGTGCACAGCTTGTATAACGGTGTAAATTTACTGTGTTACAGAGCTGGTGGATGTTAGAGACCTTGCGCTCCTCCATCCTCCACCTTCTGTTTGAGGATGCCCCACAGATGCTCAATAGGGTTTAGGTCTGGAGACATGCTTGGCCAGTCCATCATCTTTACCCTCAGCTTCTTTAGCACACTTCTTGGAGGTGTGTTTGGGATCGTTATGTTGGAATATTGCCCTACGATCCAGTCTCCGAAGGGAGGGGATCATGCTCTGCTTCAGTATGTCACAGTACATGTTGGCATTCATGGTTCCCTCAATGAACTGTAGCTTCCCAGTGCACTCATGCAGCCCAAGACCATGACACTCCCACCACCGTGCTTGACTGTAGGCAAGACACACTTGGCTTTGTACTCCTCACCTGGTTGCCGCCACACACGCTTGACACCATCTGAACCAAATAAATTTATCTTGGTCTCATCAGACCACGGGACATTGTTTCAGTAATCCATGTCCTTAGTCGACTTGTCTTCAGCAAACTGTTTGTGGGATTTCTTGTGCATCATCTTTGGAAGAGGCCTTCTGGGATAACAGCCATGCAGACCAATTAGATGCAGTGTGCGGCATATGGTCTGAGCACTGACAGAATGACCCCCCACCCCTTCAACCTCTGCAGCAATGCTGGCAGCACTCATACGTTTATTTCCCAAAGACAACCACTGGATAGAACGCTGAGCACATGCACTCAATTTCTTTGGTCGACCATGGCGAAGCATGTTCTGAGTGGAACCTGTCCTGTTAAACCGCTGTATGGTCTTGGCCATCATGCTGCAGCTCAGTTTCAGGGTCTTGGCAATCTCCTTATAGCCTAGGCCAGGGGTAGGCAACCTGCGGCTCTCCAGCTGTTGTAGAACTACATTTCCCATCATGCTTCTGGGAGTAATTGTATCCATCAGCCTTGCAATGCCTCTTGGGAAATGTAGTTCTACAACAGCTGGAGAGCCGCAGGTTGCCTACCCCTGGCCTAGGCCATCTTTATTTAGAGTGACAATTCTCTTTTTTCAGATCCTCAGAGTTTTTTGCCATGATGTGTCATGTTGAACTTCCAGTGACCAGTATGAGTGAGAGTGATAACAACAAATTTAACACACCTGCTCCCCATTCACATCTGAGACCTTGTAACACTAAGTGGGGAGGGAAAATAGCTGATTGGTCCCAATTTGGACATGTTTACTTAGGGGTGTACTCACTTTTGTTGCCATAAGTTTAGACATTAATGGCTGTGTGTTGAGTTATTTTAAGGGGACAGCAAATTTACACTGTTATATAAGCTGTGCACGCACTACTTTACATTGTAGCAAAGTGTAATTTCTTCAGTATTTACAAAAATGTGAGGGGTGTACTCAATGGTTTCCAAAGATAAACCTTGGATTTTTTTTCTGCTAGTAAACTTTCCTGCCACTAAACTCCGGCGGAAACCGCATATAGTGCGACTCGGACTGACTGCGCAACGGACACATAGGCCGATTATGGAGGGTAGAGAAACTGTTCACACACCTGGAGGAGTAGCTGCTTTGAGATGCATTGTCCAACTGTGCATGAATTTTTTATTCCTTGAAAAAATATGAAATCTCAGATTTCACAGAAAAAAATGTCATCATTGACGAAGTGTAACATCACAGAAAAATTCAACTTTACAACCAACCCATGTGGCACAGTGCAATATAGTAGTATAGTTAAATAATGTAAGGCATGAGGAGAAGGAACTAGAAGTTCTAGAACAGTACCTCAAACTTACATTATTTTATAAAAAATGTGTAAACTTTTTTTTAGATATAAACCTTTTTCTTGTGCCCTTGCTTCTAGTTCAACTTCTTAAGAAACTGGTAAAAGAAACAGATTTGTTCATTTCTGGATGGCAAGGAAGGACCAAGGACTGCAGTAAGGCCTCGTGCACAATAGCAACTGAAAGTAGCTGGTTCTACAGTTCACAAAAACCCTTGTTGGATCAGTTGGTTTGAGGCTGAGCTGAAGCATGCAACTGTGCATGATGCCTTGTACAGTACAGGGGCTAGATTACTTTTCCAATTCAAATAGAAGTGTCAATTTTTTTTTATAAGAAACAGAAGGACCTCTGCATGTTCAGTTAGAAGACGGTTTCTGATGTCAGTCAGAATATGTGACGTTGCACTGAACAATCTCTCACTTTTCACACTACTGCAAGGAGCTGAAAGATATTTTTGTGCCATTTGGCCCAGAGTAGGAAATCGCAGTTTGACTGCCCAATACCCAAGAGGTTTGTCCGAAAAATTCACAGTAACCTCTCCAAGATATGCTTCTAGTTGTATGGTAGCAGCTGTGGGACCACTGTTCTCAAATGTAGATGAATAAGCAATTTCTTGAAAAACATTGTCCACACTGGTGGTAGTAGTAGTGGACATGGTACCTGACCATTGGTCAGTGTGAGGATTTGTGGCAGATGGTGGTTTCTCAGGTGTAGCTGCCTGTACAGATATTTCTTCCATTTTCAGCAGGAACATGTTTTGGCCTGCCTGACAGCATCTGCATTTGAGAAGAACCAATCTTTATATCTAGAAGAAGAAGAAAAGCAAGACAAAGAAAACAGTGTCAATCATTCAAGGCCAGCAAAGCAGCCAGGAGTGCCGACGGGGGACCCGGCAGAAAGAGCTGGATTGGACGGAAGCTAAGCAACCAAAAAACAAAGCATGATATTATAGCAGCAGGCAGCAGCAATAATTACCTTGGATCGAGTAAGGTAGCGATGCAGTAAAGTGGGCTTTGCTCCATGTCAGAGAAGTGTTTCTGCAAAGCACCAAGCAATGTGTTTTAACACCGTGGTCCTCATCCATTTCTTTCAATAACAATCTCTGTAGCACTGTGATTGCAGGAATTACATCTGAGGCAAAAGAATCTAAACAACTCACATGGCGAGTCAATTCTTTAACCGGTTCCCCACCGCACGCCGTCTTTTTACGGCGGCAGTGGGGGAGCCCTGCGCGAATCGCCGTAAATAAGCGGCGATTTGCTTTTGGCCACCAGGGGGCGCGCGCGCCCCCGCCGCACTCCTGAGGAGTGTGCCCGCTGCTCGGGCGGACCCGATGTCCGCCGGCGAGCCGCGATGAGCTGCTACAGGGAAAACAACGGGGAACCGCCGATGTAAACACGGCGGTTCCCCCGCTCTGTCAGTGGGGCATGAGCGATCTACTGATCCCTGTCACTGGGATCAGTTAGATCTCTCTTGCCCATGTTAGCCCAACCCCCCCACAGTAAGAACACACCCAGGGAACACAGTTAACCCCTAGCTCTCCCCCCCAGGTTAACCCCTTCACTGCCAATGACATTTATACAGTAATCAGTGGACATTTAAATTTCTGATCGCTGAATAAATGTCATTGGTCCCAAAAAAGTGTCAAAAATGTCCGACATGTCCGCCGCAATATCGCAGTACCGCTAAAAATCGCAGATCGCCGCCATTACTAGTAAAAAATAAAAAAAAATAAAAACCCCAGAAATGAATTCTCATCATCCGCAAACGCGGCCACTTTTGCGCAAACCAATCAATAAACGCCGATTGCAATTTTTTTTATCGCAAATATGAGGAATTATATAAATCGGCCAAAAACGGTGAAAAAAAATGTTTTTTTATATTTTTTTTTTGGATTTGAATTTTAGCAAAAAGTAAGAAATTTGGGGTTTTTTTTGCAAAATGGTCGCTCTTCTTTTGTTTATAGCGGCGATAAGAAATGACGCAGAGGTGATCAAATACCACCAAAAGAAAGCTCTATTTGTGGGAAAAAAAGGACGCAAATTTTGTTTGGGTGCAACGTTGCACGACCGCACAATTGTCAGTTAAAGCGACGCAGTGCCGAATCGCAAAAAGTGCTCTGGTCCTAAAGCTGGAAAACCTTCCGGGGCTGAAGTGGTTAAAGGGAGCCAATATGTTGATCAGATTTTCCATGAGATTCCACTGATTTGCAGTGATGGTTGCAGGCAGCTCATGTTCTGACACATATACTCCAATGGCCCACTTATGCTCAATCAGAGACTGCTGCATGTAAAAAGGGCTGTCCCAGCGTGTCTGAACATCTTGTGAAGTCTTTTAATGGGTTGACCAAGTTGGAGCTGAATATCTTGCCACCGAGAATATGCCAGGTTTGAATGTTTAAAGTGGCCAACTATTTTGCACCCAACTCCCACAGCATCCATAATGCTGGGCTGTGATAAAAGACCCTCTGAGACAGCCAGCTGTAGCGTATGTGCCACACATAAAAGACTCTGAAGACCAGCATCTTCCACACCTTTTATCATATTTCTGTCATTATCCCGGACTACCACATGGATAGAACATTTGGGAATGGCCCAAGTGTCAAGCATTTCTTCAAGTATGCTCGTTATAGCTTGGCCTGTGTGAGAGTCTTGAAATTTCTTTCCGTGGAGCATGACTTGCTGCAGATAGAAATTGCCATCAATCCATTGCGCAGTTATGCTAATTACAGACACAGGACTTACACTACTGCTCCAAATGTCTGTGGTGAAACTGATAGCCTTTATGTCCTCCTGCAGCATGTTGGTAATGTGTTTTTTCACTGTGTTGTGTAATTGAGGCAAGATGACATTTGTGATGTAACGGCGACTGGGAATTTCGTCTTAGGCTTCAAACTATTCAGAAGTCGGCGAAAACCCACATTGTCAACTATTGATAGTGGCTGATAGTCAAGAACGATGAATTTGGTAACTGCCCCTTTTTATAGCCCTTGGGTTATCCATGGAATATTTTTCACGTCTTGCAAGGGTCAGCTGCAGAGTGCCTGAGCTAGCGATGGTAAATTCTCCATGCTCTTCATTTTGAGGTGTTTTATGAGATTACTGGTATTATAAGAACTAACTTTTGGTCCTCCTCTTGATATTTTTGCAGAACAAAGTTTGCAGTCTGCAATGCGTGGGTTGGTTTCACTGATTTAAAAAAAACTTCCATTTGCATTCTCAATTCCTTGGATATCTTTTTATATATATTTCCTGTTTTATACAGTTCAACTACCTTTCCCGCAGATCCTTTGACCATTCTTTTGCTTTCCCCATGACTCAGAATCCAGAAATGTCAGTGGAGCACTGGATGGAAGATACAAGGGTCTGTCAGGAGTCCAGAAACTCATTGACCTTTTATACACAAACACTAATTACAAGCAAACAGATTACAGGTGAGAATGGTTACCTTTAATAGCCATTCAAAACCCCTTTGTGTCAACTTGTGTGCATGTTATCTGGCCAAAATCACCAGGGTGTGTAAACTTTTGATCAGGGTCATTTGGGTAGTTTCTGTTGTCATTATGATTTAAAAAGAGTAAACATAGTTGATTGATAATAAATGACTTCAGCCAAACACTAACCACGAGTAAAAGAAAAGTTTCTGTTCTCATTCATATTCTCTGAAAAATGGCCAAGAAATCATAAATTCTGCCAGAGTATGTTTGTATTATGTTTGTATTGGCGTGTTATAATTGCATTTTTTAATGTTTTCAATTTTTTATATTTATACTTCTAATTTTAACTTTTTTTTTTTAACACGCCCTCTATGAGGCAGTGTGTGTGGGTCCTCATGAAAGACCTTTGTGTCCTATTTATTAGGATGTGGCATTGGCAGCCAAAGGGCGATCTGCTTGCCACTTTGCACATAAGCAAACATACAGTATGCCAATATTTCAGAAACCATAGTTGTCATAACCTCCACACTAATTGGAATCCTTCATTGTTTATATAATTATCATGGCCTCTGCTAGCATATCTGCTTGATAGGGAGTCACCCGCATGCCCAGGGAGCAACACTGCTGAGATTTCCTGAATTTTACTTCAGATCCATATGTTTGACATTCCTTATTCTCTTTTTCATAGCCTCTTTCACCCTGCTTGTTGCAGATTGAAAGATGGAACCTAGTCTGATATGGCCACGCAGCATTCATTTTAGAACTTTCTCCTAATATAAGGATGAGAAGGATATGACATTTTTTATAGCACTGCTTAACCTCCTTAGGAAAACAATTTTTTCATTTGTTGCCATTGGCTGGGCCCAAACAAGCACATGCAGTGGTGGGGCAAGGTCAACCAGTGCCCAGGGTGAAGATGCCAACCCCCCCTCCCATCCTAGACATTTGTGTGCATTAATGCAAATACAACTGTGCCAAGAGTGCGCTCTCCTGGCACCGTTACTGGCAGCTAATGGACAGCTCCAGATTGCTGCTTGCAATTGTCAGTTTTCTGATCACGTGACCACCGTGACAGCCATTTACGGCGGTCATATGATCATAAACCCCAACTCCCGGCATCCTAAACCCCTTAAAGGGCTGGGAGACACCAGCTCCAAGGGGTCAATAACCCCCAGAAAAGGTGTCTGTGCATGCAATAACTCCCAGCATTGATATCAGTGCATGCAATTAAGAGCAAAATATTAGAGCGCACATGTACAAAAATGTCATTAAATCCTACAAGGCTATTTAAAAGCACCTGAACATAATAATTAAATAAGAAAATATGGGGATTTGGTTACACCATATGGCCATACAGTGCTTAAGCCCACTACTGTGTCAAAGTGCCCCATTTTCAGTGGGTCCTACACTAACCATAGAATGAAAGATCCCACTTCTCAACCATGGGAGAAATACACTCCTCTTCTCTAAGGGAGAACTTAAAGGACTCCTTCTATAACTCAGGTAGACACTCATTAGAAGCACTGGTGGGGAATGATGGGGTGCTCCAGTCCGAGTGATAGTTAGGGTGTGCCCCCCAAGTATTTGTTTGTCTGTTGTATGGGTCCTGACCAGATCTTTTTAAATAGATTCAAAGGGGATACAGTTGTATGCAAAAGTTTAGGAACCCCTAACAATTTCCATGATTGTCATTTATAAATATTTGGGTGTTTGGATCAGCAATTTCATTTTGATCTATAAAATAACTGAAGGACACAGTAATATTTCAGTAGTGAAATTAGGTTTATTGTATTAACAGAAAATGTGTAATATGCATCAAAACTAAATTAGACAGGTGCATACATTTAGGCACCCTTGTCATTTTGTTGATTTGAATACCTGTAACTACTTAGCACTGATTAATTAGACCACACAATTGGTTTGGTGAGCTCATTAAGTCTTGAACTTCATAGACAGGTGCATCCAATCATGAGAAAAGGTATTTAAGGTGGCCAATTGCAAGTTGTTGTTCTCTTTGACTCTCCTCTGAAGAGTGGCAACGTGGGGGGCCTCAAAACAACTCTCAAATGACCTGAAAACAAAGATTGTTATACTTTATAGTTTAGGGGAAGGCTACAAAAAGTTAACGCAGAGATATAAGCTGTCAGTGTCCACTGTGAGGGACATAGTGAGGAAATGGAAGACCACAAGCACAGTTCTTGTTAAGGCCAGAAGTGGCAGTCCACATAAAATATTGGAGAGGCGAAAGATGGTGAGAACGGTCAAAAACAGCTCACAGACCACCTTCAAAGACCTACAACATCAACTTGCTGCAGATGGTGTCACTGTGCATCATTCAACAATTCAGCACACTTTGCACAGGGAGAAGCTGTATGGGAGAGTGATGCGAAAGAAACCTTTTCTGCACACACGCCACAAACTGAGTCGCTTGAGGTATGCAAACGCACATTTGGACAAGCCGGCTTCATTTTGGAATAAGGTGCTGTGGACTGATGAAACAAAGATTGAGTTATTTGGTAATAACAAGGGGTGTTATGCATGGCGGCAAAAGAACACAGCGTTCCAAGAAAAACACTTCCTACCCACAGTAAAATTTGGTGGAGATCCCATCATGCTGTGGGGCTGTGTGGCCAGTACCGGTACTGGGAATCTGGTTAAAGTTGATGGTCACATGGATTCCACTCAATGTCAGCAGATTCTTGAGAATAATGTTGAGGAATCAGTCACAAAGTTGAAGTTTCGCCGGGGCTGGATATTTCAACAAGACAATGCTCAAAATCTACTCGGGCATTTAGGCAGAGGAACAAGTACAATGTTCTGGAATGGCCATCCCAGTCCCCAGACCTGAATATCATTGAACATCTGTGGGGTGATTAGAAGCAGGCTGTCCATGCTCGGCAACCATCAAACCTAACTGAACTGGTGATGTTTTGTAAGGAGGAATGGCCCAAAATACATTCATCCAGAATGCAGACACTCATTACAGGCTATAGGAAGCGTCTAGAGCAGTGGTTCTCAACTCCTGTCTTCGGGACCCACTAACAGGCCAGGTTTGAAGGATAACTGAAATTCATCACAGGTGATATAATTTGCTGCTCAGTGATTGCAGTATTCTAGTCTGCATCTCCCCAAGGTAATACTTAAAATCTGGCCTGTTGGTGGGTCCTGAGGACTGGAGTTGAGAACCACTGGTCTTGAGGCTGTTATTTCTGCTAAAGGAGGCTCTACTAAATATTGATGTGATTTTTCTGTTGGGGTGCTCAAATTTATGCACTTGTCTAGTTTTGTTTTGATGCATATTGCGCATTTCTTGTTAATCCAATAAATCTCATTTCACTACTGAAATATTACTGTGTCCTTCAGTTATTCGAGAGATTAAAATGAAATTGCTGATCCAAACACCCAAATATTTATAAATGACAATCATGGAAATTGTCAGGGGTTCCTAAACTTTTGCATACAACTGTATATTGTAAATGCAATACTGCACGAATAGTTTTATTACCCTGTAGCCCAAAATCATATGTCTTACTTTTGTTTTGAAAGAACCTTGCGGGAAAATATTACATGTAGTATTTGTGAGCAAACAGCATCAGTAATCATATGTCTAAGTGACTGAGGAGCTGTAAGAATATTTTTTGCTAGAGATAATTGCTAGAGATTATTCTTCATCTGGACAGAGGACATTCAGAAAACCAGCTTTACATTGGATAGCATAGTCCAAGGTCAGCAACCTGTAGATCGCAATCTGTTAGTAGATTGCGGACAGGTGACTGGTTGATCGCAGTCTGGGCTTGCTGACCGAGCATCAGAGTGCAATGCAGAGGGATTACTTGTAAAGTTGGAGCTGTAGTAGGGAGCAAGAGCCGCATCAGCCAATGACTCATCTGTAGTGCTGGCTCCTGTCCCATGCCGAATGATACCAACTGCACTTCATTTGTTATCCTGGCTAGCGGTCTCCAGAGTGGTGCCAGTAGCAGGGAAGAACAGATCTTCAGGTCAGTGTGAAGCGATACACTGGGCATAATAGTGTAGGGCTGTTTTCACACTGATGTGCTGCTGTTCACCCACACCACAGGTGCAGTGCAGTGTACCTGCAGCTTTCCTGTGGATTTTCTGCTCTTAGCCATAGACTTCTATTATTCCCTTTTTTACCACCCCCCACTGCTGCTCCTACAAAAAGTGATCTGAGTGTGTGTTGACAGGACGAGGTATCTTGCCTCCTCACCACCTGATTTAACCCCATGATTGCTGTGCAATGCACGCAATTGCGACACGGTAGTACGACAATTAGAGGTTTAAATCAGGTGGGAGGAGGCAACACTGAGCGACCCAGTGCCCAGTGATCTTTGACTTCTCCCATGTTTTCAGGTAGATCTCCACCTCCTTAAGGTTGCCTAGCCCTGGCATAGTCCGAACCATTTCATACTCTGATCCTTGTCACTATTCCTGCCTAACATCTGCCGTTGTTGTCTTGGCAGCAGCTAGCCCTAAGCTGGTCGGCAATTGACGGCGACAGAATGGCTCTGTAACGCAAATCGCCGTCATACGACGGCGGACGCGATACAGAGCCACTGTGAGCGCGCTCACTGTATACAGGGGGTGCCAGGGAGCGGGTGCGGCGGCTTCGATTGCCGCCGGCCACCCGCGATGCCCCCCCGGAGCGAATGAGCGGAGGTCCGTGTAAGTAAACACGGACCTCCGCTCTGTGTGAGGGGGAAGGGCTGTGATCACAGCCTTCCCGTACATGAAGGCTGTGACCACTTCCCTTCCCCAGCTAGGCAAGCCCCCCTACAGTTAGAACACGCCCAGGGAACATACTTAACCCTTAGCGCGCCCCCTGCAGGTTAACCCCTTCACTGCCAATGGCATTTACACAGTAATCAGTGCATTTTTATAGCACTGATCGCTGTATAAATGCCAATGGTCCCAAAAAAGTGTCAAAACGTTCCGACATGTCCGCCCCAATATCGCAGTACCGCTAAAAATCGCAGATCGCCGCCATTTTT
>BLSH010148082.1:420943-445768 GCA_018402905.1 Glandirana rugosa
CACGATATATTTTTCCTCAAGGGTCCCATAGAAAACGTACTTGAAGTCGTTTGTTAAGAAAGGTTGGTTTTTGTCCAAAAGGAGAAATCGTTACAGTTCACTTCTAAATCCTCAAATGTCGGTTGAGACTCCAACGATTCGTTGACGAACCAGACTCACCGTACTGACATGTAGAAAAGAAGATTGGTCGTGGACCTCTACTCCTCGACACTTTCTCGTACGATTAAAAAAAAAAAATTAGAAAATTAATATAACTTACATTTATCTGGCCTCTAGACGGTTCGGATATGGTTCTCTATGTTTGACAATGTTCTAATTTTACTAGACTTTTACTATTATATAGAGTCGTAAAGACATATCATTTTCAGATCATTTTAATCTTGTAACAGTTTGTATCTCTTGGTATAGGCTTGGCAGATCTCCGGTCTATTTACATTCAATATAATTAAAAGATTAAAAAAAAAAAATTAGCATGCTCTTTCACAGCTCCTCATCTCCAGGTGCTGGTTAGAAGAAAAGATGTACAGTCATGCCACTCAGACCAAGCAGTTGCTTAGCAACCTCAGAGTTGGCTGTAAACTCCTAAATCTTCACTTGACATTGCTAAAGAGGAAAACCTGTTTTTGGTTGGAAAGAATTGTTTGCTGAAGTTCATGCAAAAGATACCCTGGGAACTCCTTTTTATATAGCACTGGTGCTCTAATCTCGCATGGAAGTCAATCTTCAAAACTCTTCTATCCCTTTTGTGCTCTAATTATCTTGCCCCATGATAGAGGCTCATCCAATCAATATAGTGTCAACGCTATTCAAGCAGCACTTGGTGATACCACTGTGTTCTTGTGCATGAGTGAGAGTACTAACCAAAATGGCACTGACTGAATGATGAAGACAATCTGCTGTGCTGCATACATACCCTACCTTTCCAAGCTTGTGCTAACACAACACTTGCGCTAAAGGGGTAGATATCTTGTGGCATTATGCCATGAAAGTCATGCAGCAAGTAAAAAATAGAAAAGTGACTTCCATTAAAAAAAGAGGGAAAAATCACCCATAATGGGTGCTTGTTCTCCATAGCTATCAAAAAAGACAACAATTTAAAAAACTAGGAAATGCAGCAAACACAAATTGACCTGATTGTACACTCTCCATTAGATCAAACATCTAATATGTAGTTCTGGGGCCTGTCTAATTTGAGAGAGATACAATCGGTGACTCAGAAACCTTCACAGCCTAAAATTCATTTATTTATTATAGGTAAAAATCCAGAAAGCAAGCAGCTTACATGTTTCAGCCCTCAGGGGGCCTTAATCATAGCTACAAACACAAATAACACACTTCACTTTATAACCGTCGTCTGATTCTCCAGGGGCGGTAATCAACAATTAATTCATTGGAGCCTCGTATAAGCATGTTTATTACATTCAGAGAAAATAGCAAAGATAATATACAGATATGTATATAAAAGACAGCAAGAGAACAACACAAGGAGAGAGAGCACATAGCAAGGGAGGGGCAGACAAACATGCTAATAATAAATGAAAATCTAAAAAGTATGAAGAAAGGCTGATAATAAATCTAATGAGACCAAGAGAGGTAGACTAGTGCAGATACAGGTCGAAGTACCACCTGAGATTTAATCTCTGTATTGTTTGACTCTGCAATCTATGGATCCACCATACCTCCCTCTCTAAAAGTCTCCGATGTCTCTCACCCCCCACCTCCTGCCCCGGGGGTCGCTGCTACTCTCTCAATGCCTCAAAACCTAACAATTCATGTTCCCTCAATGCTTCTCCCTAAAATGTTGGGAAACATTGGAGATGTACTGTGCTTTTTCATTACTGGAATCACAAAAATGCTCTCCTATGTGGGTTCTTAATGGTTGAGTCCTACTGCCGACATGTTGCAGATGGCAAGTAGTACAAAAAAATAAACAACAAAATTTCACCCACAATTAATATACTGATTGATCTTAAACCTCTCACCAGTAGCAATAGAGAAAAATGTCTTTGTAAGTGCATTCAGATTGCAATACCTGCAAGTATTATTGAATGGAAAGATCCAGGATAAGAGTGTCAAGTGTGTTGTGTCATTTTTGAACAGAAGTAACTAGGAGAAAGAAGGGATCCAAGAGTAGGAGCCCTATGGCTGGAAAATCTCCAACCTGCTTTTAGTATTCAATATAACTGTTTGAATAGAAAATGG
The DNA here is from genome assembly GCA_018402905.1 of Glandirana rugosa. NCBI lineage: Eukaryota > Metazoa > Chordata > Amphibia > Anura > Ranidae > Glandirana > Glandirana rugosa. Next base: position 423,146 of record BLSH010148082.1, read on the forward strand.
GCCTAATTTGATACCGATTAAATAGATTGTTTAGATTTGTCCTCATATTACATGAGGATTTACCAACATATTTACACGTGTTGGTAAATCCTCAAAAGACTGTACAGAAATGATACAATCAGATTGTATAGTAGATGGCCAGCATGATAGATGACAAATTTATACCTTCCCTTCTGAAGCACAGTGTGTTAAATATTTGTTTTATTCAAAAGCTAAGGGAGTTGTTGCCATCTGATATTTCTTTGTGTATGGAATAGCATATCATCCACTAGCCTCTGATATCAATATAACTGCTTTGTCCTGTAGCGACATGAGAGACAGCACCAAAAAAAAATGATCAGAAAATTTAAAAAAATGTGCTACATGGTGGTCTCTGCCACACACAAGTTTTTATTTGTGTGTATTTTAGCTGAATATTGTTTAGTTTTTATCTTCTGGTACTATAAAGTATAAGATGGGAGTAACTCTCCCTGCTAATTTAAACTCAAGTGTTTCTGCGTGTTACTCTTTGGGGCACCAAAAAAGTCCTTGTACCATCCTATCTCCCATTTCTACTGTGGACATCATCTGTCCCCTCCAGAGAGGTATTACTACTAAACGGAGTGGTGGGTCAGTCCCTCTGCCTCTGGAATCTATACAAAGGCAAATTTAATCTAGCCTCGGAGTCCTCTTTGCTAACATCCTATTTTGGAAACCCTAGCTTCCCACTAGCATTTGGAGTGGGCTCAGAATTTACAAATTAGATGGCATTGGGCCTAGTGACCTTGGGCTCTTTCTTACAAATTTCTACATTTTGTATCTTTGACCACCTTCAACAGTCCTTCGCTCTTCCCAGGTCTGAATTTTACAAATATCTACAAGTTAGACATTTTTTCTCTAGTTGTTTGACCAGAAGGATTGACCCCTCTAAGACTCCCTTTGAGGTGATCTGCGGATATACCTCAAGAGACAGAGGAGCTATCTCCTCCCTCTACAGAGTTCTTAACGACCATGACACACCAATTAAGACTACAGCAAGCCATCCCTGAGGAGGATTGGGTGTATATGGTCTACAATATGCACAAGTGCACTCCATCTCGGTGAAGGAGACAGCCCTCAAATTACACTCATTGGTACTATACCCCAGTTAAGTTACATCACTTTTACCCATTGGTTCCAAACCCTTGTTTCAGGGGTTGCGGGGAAAGGGGCACTCTCATTCACACCTTTTGGAGCTGTGCGGTTTTGCAGCCCCTGTGGCAGCAAGCCTCCTCTTTGGTGCTTTAGATTACAGAACTCCCAGTATCTCTCACATACCAGATGTCTATTCTGTATGCTGATCTCCCTGAGGTCCCCTCCCACCTCCAAAAATGAATTCACACATTATTTTCGGCCATTCAATGGGCTGTTGCACTGAACTGGCGCTCCCCCTCCACCCCTTGGACACAGGTAATTTCCTGAATGGATTCAGTCAGGTTGATGGAGAGGGTACACCATACCCTTATGGACAATATGCACATTTATGATAAGAAATGGAATCATTGGCCTCCTACTCCATAAGGCCTCATTTACACTGCTGCTGGTAAACGGATGTTTTGAGGCATTTGGGCATTTTTTTTTCAGCTGCCCCTGAACCTTCCTCTATGTTATCTTATCAGTACATTTATACAGGGTCATTTAAGGTCGTTTCCAGGCAGCTGAGTTTAAAGGATTTTTTTGGAAAGCAAAAAAATGGGTTCAGACGCCAGTTCAGAGGCATTTGAAATGCCAAACAGCTTGTAAATGTCGCTAAACACGGTAACTCATGTCTAGAACTGTTTTGTTCACAGGCGTTTCCATTCTAAAAAAAAAAAAACGCTCCTAGACGCAAACGCAGCGAAACGCCCCTAAACGTGGCTAAACGCGGCATGCAAAACGGCCGTTTTAGACGCTGGCTTCTAGCTGTCAAAAAAATCATTCAGGGGAGGTTGATATAGCATCCTGTGTAAATTGAGCCTTAGGCTCTTCATGACATTGACACTAATTTAACGTATGGCCTGGTACTAAACTGCTCAAAATGCATGTATACACCGCATAGATGCATTCTTCTTTTTTTCTTTCTATCCTCTCTCAAATTCTCTAATAGTTTAGTTTTATTGTATGTTCTATGTTCTGTTCTACAAAACTTTGCATTCACTCTGTACCACCTTGGAATGCTAAACGAGAGTTATGTTTATTTTTTGGACTAAGATTGTGTATTCTATTATTCTGACCTTACTGTATTTCCCTGAAATACTGTTGAAGCATATTATACTCTCTGATCCTGTCCTTGTAAAAAAAAAAAATTTGGGGGGGAATTTTCTGATCACTTTTCATATGTGGTGCCTATAGTCTTTCATAGTCAAACCCTCCCAGTACTCATATACCAAAAAAGGGAAATATGAAAACACAACCCTATGTGCGCTTGGCCCCTAACCTAAAAGGAAGCATCCCAAACAAAGAAGAAAACAAAAGCCCAGGGGGTCCCTGGGTTATAAACAAGATAGAGTCTGTAGGTTTGTTCTTAAGTTGAATGTGTTTGTAAGTTGGAACAGGTACATTTTTTAAGTGTAGCTTCAGCCAAAAAAAAAAAAAACGTTTTAAGTTTTTTGGATAGCATAGGGAAGGGTTAACACCCCTGTAACATTTGTTTTGCTGTCTATGTTTCTGTTAAGAAGATTTCACCTCACTTTCTGTACCTTTGAAAATTTGAAAATTTTGGTTGTTGTGGAAACAGTGATTGGTGACAAAGTTTCGGTGGAGGTACCTTTTTCCCATAATAACTCTTACAGGAGTGAATTTTCCTTCCTAGTAGTAGATTTCCTCTCACTTCCTGTTGTCTCCCTCCGTTTGTAAGTAGGGGTCGTATGTAAGTCGGATGTATGAAACCCGGGGACCGCCTGTAATGCCACGCTAACCCTAATTTTATAAAGTGCTAAATGCAAACAATAAATATATAAAGTGCTTAAATGCAAAAAATCTGCATAAATAATAAAAAAACACACAAATTTCCTTCAATGTGCTTCCATAGTGAACTATCAATAATTCATCAGTGCTTAATGAAAACAGAATTACTGAGTAATCCCCCTGAAGAAGACACGTATGTTCCCTGTGTCGAATACGCATAAGGGGAGGGGGGAGGACGGTGAAGGCAGCAGCAGCATCAAAAGGAGTCTGGAGCAGCTGACAGGTCTCAACTGTGCGGCTTTTTATCTGTTGGTCTTCATATAAGAGTGTGTGTTATAGATTGGTGCGCTGCAAGCACCTTGAAAATCTGAGTACCTATTTTGGAATTTTAATAAAGAGAATGGTTTAAAAAAAAAAAAAGATTCAGGCATTACGTAGATTGTTCTTTCCTGCATGTACGGAGGAGACTGGGCTGAGGATTAGCAGAGGAGCTTGGACATTCCGTGATAAATGAGCCCAAAGGTGGCTCACACTGTGCACACTGACTTGAGCCTCGGAAGGATTCCCCACTTTAGGACCAGAGCACTTTTTGCGATTTGGCACTGCGTCGCTTTAACTGACAATTGCGCGGTCGTGTGACGTTGTACCCAAACGAAGTATAGATCCTTTTTTCCCCACAAATAGAGCTTTCTTTTGGTGGTATTTGATCACCTCTGCGTCATTTCTGATCACCGCTATAAACAAAAGAACAGCAACAATTTTGCAAAAAAACCCACATTTCTTACTTTTTGCTAATATGCAAATCCAAAAAAAAATATATATAAAAAAACAATTTTTTCCGTCGGTTTTGGCCAATTCTTCCTCATATTTTTGGTAAAAAAAAATCGCAATCGGCGTGTATTGATTGGTTTGCGCAAAAGTGGCCGCGTTTACGGATGATGAGAATTCATTTCTGGAGTTTTTTATTTTTTTTTATTTTTTACTAGTAATGGCGGCAATCTGTGATTTTTAGCGGTACTGCGATATTGCTGCAGACATGTCGGACCATTTTGACACTTTTTTGGGACCATTGGCATTTATACAGCGATCAGTGCTATAAAAATGCACTGATTACTGTGTAAATGCCATTGGCAGTGAAGGGGTTAACCTGCAGGGGCGCTCTAAGGGTTAACTGTGTTCCCTGGGAGTGTTCTAACTGTGTGTGGGCTGCCCTGGCTGGGGGAAGGGGATGATCAAGGCTTCCATATACAGGAAGCCTGTGATCACCACCCTTCCCCCTCTAACAGAACGGAGATCCGTGTTTACTTACACGGACCTCCGTTCTTTCACTGCAGGGGGGGCATTGCGGGTAGCCGGCGGCGATCGAGTCCGCCCTACCCGCTCCCTGCCCCCCCCAACACAGTGAGCACACGGTGAGAGATATCGCAGCCGCCGTCATATGACGACGGTTTGCGATATCGAGCCACTTGCCGCCGTCAGACGCCGGTCGGCAAGTGATTAATTACGAGGTCACACACCTTGAGGCAAGGAGATAACCAAAAGGGGGGAGCACAAGAGTGATATCACAAATGTGTGTATAAGGAACACAGAAGCACGGATCACTGTTTGGATTACCAAAACACTGAATGATCATTGAACATTGTTTTTTATGACACTATTTTACTGTAAGTGTAAAAGAGGACATGTATTGCTGCGTGCATTTATTTTTATTATTTATTTCTGTTTTCATTCACTGATGATTTATTGATAGTTCTCTATGGAAACACATTGAAGGAAATGTGTGTGTTTTTTCAAATATGTATTTATGCAGATTTTTTTGCATTTAAGCACTTTATATATTTATTGTTTGCATTTATCACTTTATATAATTGGGGCTAGAGCTGCACCACTGTTATTGCCTTTTAATTCCTGCATGTGGATATGAGATTGTGAACAGTGCCAGCAGCCTGCTCTTTGTAACAACATTTGTTATATATATATATATATATATATATATTTCTTTTTTGCACTGGTATCATTGGAGTGAACACACACGGTAGCTCGCAGGCTTCTCACATTCATACTCTATGCTGTTGGTTACCTGCTTCTAAGAATTCTAGTTGCCTGGCTGTCTCTGATTGTTAAACTTTCACTGACCCACCAAGAACTTCTTGCCTGAATATTTTTCCAGGTCTGTGTCTTAGAAAATATGGAAGCCGTTGGATTGGTATTATAACCAGGAACCCAGCACTTTTAGAAAGAAAGGCCAGTAATAGCAGTCTTCATATTTTCTTAGTACTGGGTTTTATTTTTTTTACCTAAAGCAGTAGTAAACCTTGTAAAAAAAAAACCTCTTCCTGCAGGGTAAAGGCATAACGTTCTAGTATGCATTGCATACTAGCCCATTATGACAAAATTGCCTTGAAAAGAAGCCTTCCAGCGCTGCACTGTCACAGCTGCAGAGGCTTCCATCTTCACCTGGTCTTCCTTCCGGGTTCCTCGGACTGGGGACGCTTAAATGGGTGAGCGTAGTTGACGTCACTGCCACGATGGGTCATGGCACGGGCAGCCATTCCTTTAGAGAGCATATGCCAGTGACGTCACCGGCTGCTGCTTCCTAGAATGGTGCACGTTTAGGAGATATTCATTTAACCTACAGGCACAGTGCCATTTTCCACAAAGCAAGGTCCATAAAGACATGGATGAGTGAGTTTGGGGTGGAGGAACTTGACTGGCCTGCACAGAGTCCTGACCTCAACCTGATAGAACACCTTTGGGATGAAATAGAGCACAGACTGCGAGGCCAGGCCTTCTCGTCCAACATCAGTGCCTGACCTCAGAAATGTGCTTCTGGAAGAATGATCAAACATTCCCATAGGCATACTCCTAAACCTTGTGAACAGCCTCGAAGAGTCGAAGCGGTTATATCTGCAAAGGGTGGGCCAACTCAGTATTGAACCCTATGGACTCAGGCTGGGTTCACACCTAATACCGATGCGGCTCCCAGCAGGGATCCTGTGCATCCTGGTTAACCGTTTTAGGTCTGATTTCAGCCCAAATTTTTGGCTGAATTCAGACATGAAAGGGACCAAAAAACACACAGGGCTCCTGTGTAAATTTGCACCAGAGCCTCATTAGAAATATGTGAACCGGGTCCATAGAGAGCTGGTCAAAATATCCTGCTATTGCGAATCCCGCATTCAATTTGCAATGGTGTGAACCCAGGCTAATACTGGGATGCCATTAAAGTTCATGTGCGTGTAAAGGCAGGTGTCCCAGTACTTTTGGTAATATAGCGTATATCTGAAACTTGATCAATCCTGATGTACTGACTGCTTATCTCATTTCTTGAGGCTTAAAAATGTCAGGACAGTACAAATACCCCCAAATTTCCCCTTTTTGGAAACTAGACAGTCCAAGGTACTTAGTAAGAGGCATGGCAAGTTTTTTGAAGTTGTAATATTTTAGAAAAATTCACAATTTTTTTTACATACTATCACCAGTGCAGTACAGCATCATCATATAATTGGTGTGGTGGTGATCAGGGACACTGACTGGTGACCGTACAAAAAAAAGAAAAAAATCTTTGAAATGTATGACTTTTTTCTTTTTTTTTTTACAATTTTTCTTTGACACACTCTGGCCAGAGTAATACAATGTTACCATAGTAGCATTGTACTACTTTGGGGAAGTGATCCGGATTTTTTTTTGTTACACATTTTGATTGCTTATAGCAGTGAATTTCATTGGTATAAGCAAGCATTTTACTGAATGAAATGAATCCATTCAGTTTGTTTTGTTGTAATTAGCTGTGATTGGCCAGAGCTAATCACATGGCACAGATGGCCTGTTATTTGCCCTGTCTGTATTAGGTGATCACATGGACCAATCACAGCTAGCAACACAATTGTACATAATTGATTGCATGAAAGGAAGCCATTCATTGTTTACAACTGTCATGTGATCTGCTGCGATTGATCACCTGGTACCAGCAGTGAGCCGGTACACTGATCAGTCACCGGCTCTATACGATGGACACAGCCGGTGACAGATTGTGCTGTTGCGTGTAGGGCATCCATTCAGAAGGATGAAAGGCCCGCCCAGTCGTCAATCTACTATAGGCTGGGCGGGAAGGTGTTAACTTGTACATAAATGATATAGAGGTTGGAATAGAGAGTTCAATCTCTGTGTTTGCAGATGATACAAAGCTGAGCAGGGTTATAACATCACAACAGGATATAGTAACCTTACAGGAAGACTTTGATAAAAAAAAAAAAAAAGAAGGAGGGGGAAACAACATGGAAAATCAGGTTTTCTACTGATAAATGTAAAGTAATGCACTAGGGGACTAAAAATGTGAATACAGGTTTACATGCTAGGGGGAGAACCTCTGGGGGAATCCTGAATGGAAAAAGATCTGGGAGTCATAGTAGACAACAGACTTCGCAATAGCTAAAGGGTCATTTTAAATTTACATTTTTGGATTTAGATGTGCTTTACTGTAGTATAATGACTACTATTATAACCAGTATGAATGGAGGGGGAGCCAATCCGCAGGTTTGATGGACCTGATGTCTGCCGGCCACCCGCGATCGCTCCACAGAGAGGCAGAACGGGGATCTGCCTATGTAAACAAGGCAGATCTCGGTTGTGACAGAGAAGTACACAGAGATCTTCTGTTCCTTGTGAGCAGGAACACGGATCTCTGTGTTTTTCCTGTCAGTCCATCCTCCACACAGTTAGAAAACACTCCCAGGGAACACACGTAACCCTTTGATTGCCCCGATGTTAACCCCTTCCCTGCCAGTGTCATTTATACAGTAACAGTGCATTTTTTTTTAGCACTGATCTCTGTATTGGTGTCACTGGTTCCCAAAAAGTGACACTTAGTGACAGATTTGTAATTACCAGTAAAAAATTAAAAGTCCATAAATCTATCCCATAGTTTGTAGACACTATGACTTTTGCGCAAACCAGTCAATATACGCTTATTGGAAATATTGGAAAGCAGTGTGAGTCACACTCCGGGCTTACAGGTGCTTATAGGCATGTCATCTCCCTAAGCCCTAAGCCAACAGCCCAGACGGGACACGCTACGGGGATCTCGGTGGTATGGCAGCAGCAGCGCAGCGGGCGTTCAGTAGTCACCCAGTAGCCAGGAGGCTTGGACATTCGGTGCGAGGAATCCGGGGATTCCGGCCACTCAAGGGAAGACCCGCGCGCACATGTGCCTGTGATAGCCCATCAGCATACCCCATCAGCATACTGGAGGTCTGCAAGTCCATCAGAGAGCTGCACGGGGCTACAAGGTATACACATAGGAGAATCCTGGCCGGGAGTGGGAAGCTGGTAAGGAGAAGGAGGAGGTAAGGAGGTGCGGTGCAGTGCGAAGGTACGAAGGGGGCTGGAAAGGTAAGAGAGAGGAGCGTGCCGGCTCCCTCGGAGGAAAAATAACCGGGAGACAACAATCAATAAAGGTACTGTTAAATCTTCCTCATTTTATATCAAGCCTCATATTAACCCTTTATATCAAGCTTCAGAATATTGAGCATCTCCGGGCTGTAAATACCTAGTCCTGCTATAATTTTTTTTTTTTTCCCCGCATATCCAGGGGTCTTATTACACCACTACTGATGTGGGCATTGTTATAGAGTCAGTCACGGGCTGTTAGCAGCCGTTTGCGGACGCGGCAGAAGTAGCTGGGGCCGCGGTTGCGTCTGCAGACATGGCAGCGGAGGCTGAGATGTAGATACAGCTTATACAGCTTATACAGCTTATACAGCTTAAAGACTGAGACTCAATCATTACATATCAACCGCTTATCGCTTACCGCCTATACTTGGAACCCTTCACCTGTTGCGTACTGTCAGATACCGGTAGCCAGGAGCGGTGGAGATTATATGAGATTGTCTATATATATTTATTTACATTGCCACTACTGCTGCGGCTGCTGCTAATCTCCAGCAGTTGGGGCGGTCATTGTAGCATACATGTTTGCTCCTAGTAGCACACCTACATACCTACACATCACCTATCTCATCCCTACACCTTCTGCGTTTGTGTTCTGCGTTTGTGTTTGCATCTCAAAACTTGCACCTCAATATTAGCTAAAGGAGCTCACTAAGCTTATAGGCTAGCGCACAGCCTATTGGGGACCATTTGGGATCTGCACTTACAGTTGCTCTGGGGACTATACCTGGGATCTGGAAATCTGGAAAACTCACCCCATATCCGAGTAATTACTGCTGATCACTGCTAATTGTTGAGCAAGCGTAGGGTGAAAAGGAGGGGAGGGCTACCAAAGCCCCCAAAAAGTCCCCAGAGCCTAAAGCCCCCTGCTGGAGACTAGTGAAGATCGCCGAAAGGCTCCTGAAAAGGACCAGAAAAAATGAAAAGGATCGGAAGACAGCAGGGCCAAGAAGTTCTCCAGATAGCTAAATTGGTCAGAGAGCAGTGTCAGAGAACAAGCATTTTCGACACCGGAACAACTATCTCTTTTAGTCTTTCGGGCCCCTCCGGTTAGAAGGAAATCATATATCCGGTACAAGGCCAACTCATGTCCAAAAAGGGAAAGAGGGGTAAGAAGTCTGCTGTTAGTGACTTTTCTCAACAACAACCCCACCTCTACATTACACGATACTGGGTAGATAAAAGAGTCCCGCCAAGTGACCCTAGTAGTGTCCAAGCTAGTCTGCTCCATCTCCCCTCGCCACCCTTACAAACCTTGGAGAGCAAGGGGATGGGACCCCCCTACACCAAATATGCAACAAATAGCCCCCCAGGATCAGACAGAGCAGGGTAACCAACACATGCCTCTTCAAGGGCAAGAGGCGCATAAGAAGAATAGCAATGGGAAATATGAAGCAGAAGACGAGAGCCGAGAACCATCGACTATAACACCGCAAGGAGATGGCAGTGACAGCCAAGGGGCTGTAGGAGGGACTACCATAACGACCCCAGACGTAGGTGCTCTGAAGGAGGCGAGCACCAAAGCCGGGGGGGATTCACCAGCTAAGGTAATGGGCTTGTCAATAGCTCACACTACGAGACGATTGGAGGAAATTGATCGAGGAGAAATATCGTCAATTTCCAACAACGAGGAGACATTCAACATTAAGCAGTTGTTACAGGCATTACCAACAAAAGCAGATATCCAGGAAATGATGACTCACTTCACAGGAATCATCCGACAGGAGATAGACACAGTGAAGGAAAAAGCGGATAAAACCGAACAGAGTCCAAATCTTAGAAGAACAACAATCAGCTATAGGAGTAGAGGTTATTCGGATTGAAAATAAATTGGAGAGCCACCATCAACGATTACTATCATTACAAATGAGGATGGAGGAAGCAGAAAATCGCTGTAGACGAAATAATATAAAATTACGGGGAGTACCGTAGTCTGTAACAGGGAAACATTTACGTGAGACAGTGAGCTCTATTTTCAATTCACTACTACAAAATGATCCAGACACAGCAATTGAATTGGATCGAGTGCATCGGATTCCATCGGTACGCAACCCCTCGCAGCTAGGCTCGAGAGATGTGCTGTGCGGAGTCCATTTTTTTTCTGTAAAGGAAGCAATCCTAAGAGCCGCGTTGCACCACGGCCCGTGTATAAGGGAAGGGGTGGAGATACATTTATACCCAGATCTTTGTAAACAAACCTTATTTCGACGTCGTCTGTTGAAACCAATGCTGGAGATAATCAGGAAACATGGAGCCTCATATCGATGGGGCTATCCCCTGGCGTTAATCATAACATTGCAGGACCGGAGCATGGTGTTAAAACACCCAGATCAACTTCCGAGCATATTTCAGTTTCTAGGGGCAGCGCCCATAAAAATCCCAGATTGGATTGACATACAAACCACTTAGGTTAGATAAAACACAACATTAAATTTGATCTCAGCTTCAGACGAGCAGCCAAAGGGTTAGAATAAGTGAGCAATTAGGATATTAGAAAAAGGCGAATGGGGGATAGAACCAGAGAGCTATAGGGTTGGAGTCTGGGGGGCTCGGGACCCCGCCGATTAGGTAATCTTTCCTCACACCTATAGACACCTCACTCCCGTAGTGGAGGTTTTTGGTTGACAGCCGTGAGGTGTTTCGTTTTTTTTTTTCCTTTTGAGTGGGCGCACGTAGAGTGCCTCCAGACTCGGTATTATTGGGGTTTTTTTTTTTTTCTTTTTTTCTCTCCTCTCTCTCTCTCCTTTTTCTCCCTGCGTCCTCTCCGCCTCCCTCCTTCTCTCCGCCATCAGGTCCCACTTAACCCCGGTCTTAGCTCCTAGGGGGACGCTAACCATGCCGCGAATCACTATGGCATCCTATAATGTGAAAGGGCTTAATAGCCTCAGGAAAAGGACAAAACTGTTGAGCAAACTGTGGAGATTAAAAATCAATATAGCCTTCATACAAGAAACCCACTTTAAACAGAACAAAAGGATTAAACTGGGAGATAGTAGATTCCCCCATGCCTATCATAGTACTTCAAATAACTCAAAAGCTAGAGGAGTTTCATTCTTAATCTCAAAAAACATCACGTGGAAAGAAAAAAAGGTAATTGAGGATGAGGAAGGACGTTTTCTGCTGGTTCAGGGGTCCCTGTATGAACAGGAGGTCACTCTAGTGAGCATATACCTACCTAATGAGGGCCAAGAAACGTGTCTAGAAGCGCTTATACTTTTGATGGAACAGTATAGAGAGGGCCATTTAATAATAGGAGGGGACCTGAATTTAGCTCTCGACCCTTTATTAGATACGTCAAGAGGAACTTCTCACATCGCTCAGTCTAAAATTAGTAAATGTAAGCAACTCCTGGAAGACCTCCAGCTAGTTGATAGCTGGAGAGCCATGAATGCCTACGAAAAAGATTATACGTTCTTCTCTAACTACCATAAAACTTACACAAGAATAGACTATATCTTAGTATCAAACAGTATCCTGTCAGAACTTAATGCGGCGAGTATAGTATCCTTTACACTCTCTGATCACGCCCCGACACTTTGCTCACTAACGGTTGGAGGGCCACAAGAGGGAAAGTGGCAATGGAGATTGAATGAAAGCATCCTAGCGGAGGAGACATATAAAAATCGGATAGCGCAGGAATTAGACCAATTCTTTCAGGATAATGAGGGAGATGGGATATCTCCCATGTGTATATGGGAAACACATAAATGCGTGATACGGGGGGTCTTTATCAAGCTAGGTTCCCAACGTAAGAAACTCCTCACTGCGCAATTAGATACACTACTAACGTAAATCCATATCCTAGAGAAACAGCATAAAAAACACCAGGATCAACAAAACACAGTTAAACTGCAGCAAGCAAGGGAAAAACTGGCCTCTGCTCTAAATGCAAAAGCTAAAGCAAAAATCATTAAAAATAAAAGGGAGATATATGAATTTGGGAATAAATCAGGCAGGTTGCTGGCCAAGGTCCTACGGGGGAGGAGGGAGAGAAACTACATAGCTCAAATCAGAACAGAGAAGAGGGGAATGGTGAAGTCCTCCAGAGAAATAAAGAAATCAAGAATTTAAGAAATACTACGCTACTCTTTATAATATACAAAAAACAACAAATACCCAGAAGCAGGAAGAGAAAGAAAATAGGGTCAGGCAATATATAAAGAAATCAGGAATGCCGTCATTCTCTAAAGAAACATTAGAGGATCTAAATAAACCGGTTACTGAAGCGGAGTTTGTAAAAACCATAGGGTTAATGAAAAAGGGAAAGGCCCCGGGTGAAGATGGGTATACGCTATCATACTACGGTATTTTTGCAGAAAAACTAGCAGCAAGGTTCTCTCAAGCATTCAACACCCTAAGGCCAGATGATCAATGCTTAAGAGATATTCTAAAAGCAAACATAGTGGTCATACACAAAGAAGGGAAAGATCCGACAGAATGCGCTAGCTATCGGCCTATATCGCTATTAAATACAGACTTAAAAATTTTTACAAAAATTCTGGCAGATAGGTTAAATAAACATATAAGTCCGTTAGTCCATCAGGACCAGGTGGGTTTCCTTAGAGGGAGAGAGGGGAAAGAGAACGTACAGAGAGTGGTAGATATAATTCACCTAGCTAACAGTAGAAGACTCCCATTAGTGCTTTTTTCCGCAGATGCGGAAAGAGCATTTGATAGGGTGGAGTGGATCTTTATAAAAGCTATTTTGAACCACATAGGCTTATCCGAGGGGAAGTGGGGCCCTTGGATCGCAGCGCTATACTCGAGACCCTCAGCCAGAGTGAGAGTAAATGATAGCATCTCAGAGGTTTTTCAAATTCAAAATGGCACGCGACAGGGTTGCCCTCTGTCCCCTTTGGTCTTCATCCTCACGCTGGAGCCCCTCTTACGCACAATTCAAGCAAATTCGGAGGTAAGTGGTATAACTATTAAAGGGGTGGAGCACAAGGTTGCCGCCTATGCGGATGACTTGATCTTTGCGCTATCCAACCCCAAAAAGTCTTTACCCGCCTTATTAAGGGAGCTTAACAAATTTAGCAATCATTCAAACTACAAGGTGAACTACGAAAAATCAGAGGGGCTGGGCTTGAATTTGGAGGCTAAGATGGCAGAAGTAGTAAGGGCAAGCTGCCGCTGTAAATGGTCAAATTCCTATATACAGTACCTAGGTACCAAAATCCCTCTAAAACTGAGTAAAATCTTTGAACTCAATTTCGCTCCACTCTTGCGACATTTTAAGGCTGACCTTGCCAGGTGGGACAAAGAGGTACTTACCTGGTTCGGCCAGACTAATGTGATCAAGATGAAAATGCCCCGCTTGATCTATATGATGCAAGCCTTACCGATAAGACTACCAGCGAGGTTCTTAAAAGATTTAAGAGTTCAATTTTCAAAATTTATTTGGTTAGGTAAACCGGCCCGGGTGAGCAGGGCTATCCTGGCGCTCCCAAAACAAAAAGGCGGGATAGGTCTTCCGGACCCAGTAAGATACTACGAGACAGTGCACCTAACTAGAGTTATGGAATGGTGCAACCATACAAAAAACCTAAACAATGGGTACAAGTAGAGGAAGGAACAGTGGACCTGCCATTATCGAGTTTGCCCTGGGTGGAGAGGGAAGTCATCCCGGATGTCGCAATGAAACATCCTCTAGTGGGGACGACACTGAGAGTGGTGAGGCCACTATTCAAGTTTGCAAATATATCTCCATCGCCAAGCCCTCTCATCCCTATAATAGGCAATCCCAGGTTCCCCGCAGGCATTAAAGATAGCCAGTTTGACGCACTGAGGAGGCAGGGCCTTTCCCGTCTCTTACATTTTTGCCAAGACAATAGACCCATGGGGCTCGCCAGCTGCAAAAGGGAGTTTCAGGACAGGCTGGATTTTCTGCACTGTGCCCAGCTAGGCTCTGCTATTAAGTCAATGGCGGGGTCAGGCACGGTATTAAGAGCGCAGACGATATTTGAGCAAGCTTGTATCTCGGGGGAACCGGAGAGACACCTTTTATCATTTTCTTATTCGCTACTAATAGCAGCTTCAATCCCAAAGGACCTCCCATTCCTGACAAAGTGGGAAATTGAGCTGGGGCAAAAATTCACACAAAGCCAAAGAGATAAAATCCTACTATTTGCTCATAAAGCCTCTGTATCAAGTAGATTTCAGGAAGGGGGGTATAAATTGCTCACAAGGTGGTACCAGACACCGGTAGCCCTACACAAGAAATTCCCTACGACGTCGGATAGGTGTTGGCGGTGCCAAGAAGCCGAGGGTACACTGATCCATATATTCTGGAAGTGTAGGAAGCTGAAAAGGTTTTGGGAAATGGTAAACGAGGGGATACAGGATCTGACAGGGATATCCCTTGGGATGAAGCCAGCCGCTATCTTATTACATGATACGCACTTATCTATTAAAAACTATAAAAACTCATTATTGAAACACTTACTAATAGCAGCAAAAGCATGTATTCCAGCGCTGTGGAAAAAAGAAGAGGCACCGACTAAATCCCAATGGATGGATAAGATATGTGAGATACAAGAGATGGAAGAGCTAACCCTACTGGGGAAAGACCGGCGGGACTTGTATGTAGCTACGTGGAGCCCCTTTGTTCGTTTTCTGGAGAGAGGAGAATAGGGGGAGAGAGGGGGGCAGGTTAGGGGGGCGGGGGGGTGTTTTTTTCTTTTTTTTTTTGGAAGGGGGGGTGAGAAGGGTCAGAGCCACAAATAAAGGGGTTAAAGAAGGAGAGGGCGAGATGATTAGAGGGAAAATAGTTTAATAATAAAGACCACTTAGGAAGCCTATATATCGAGAGAGAACAAGACCTTTCACGGTCTTTGTCTTTTCTTTATTATTCTCTCTTTTATGTATGATTAGCTACCTCTCGGGATTAACTGAAGCTGCTTGATAAATTCCTCAATGATGAATGACTCGACTGGAGATAGCATATGATTTGCAAACTGATTAATCCCAGGTCGGCGAACTTCTGAAGTGGAGGAAAAAAGAAAAAAGAAAAAAAAAATGTTGGTCTTTTTTTGTTTATAGCGCAAAAAATAAAAACCGCGGAGAAGATAGATGATCAAATACCACCAAATGGAAGCTCTATTTGTGGGAAAAAAGGACACCAATTTTGTTTGGGTACAGCGTTGTATGATTGGGCAATTGTCCATTAGGCCTCATGCACACAGGACGTTTTTTGACTGTTTTACAGCAGCTGTTTTTAGCTGCAGACGTTTTTTTCTACAGTCCATAAACTCCCCATCATGTTGTCCTGTGTGTTCATGCACACATAGGCTGTTATCAACTGTTTTTGGCAGGGACATTTTTGAGCTGTAAAAAAACCCCAAGACTAGTGGGTCCCGAGAGATGTCTTTCAGCTGTAAAAATGCTCAAATGCAGCTAAACGCGCAAAAATGCGGCTAAACGCCGGTTCTCAACGTTTTTGGACGTTTTAGATCAATTAAGGAAAAAAGAAACAAAAAACGCTGGCCCTTTAAAAACACGAAAAAACATGCAAAACGCTGGTAATATAACGCTAAAAAAAAGCTGAAAAAAATCATTTTTTTAACATCCTGTGTGCATGAGGCCTTAAAGTAACGCAGTGCCATTTGGCAGAAAATCGCCAGGTCATTAAGGGGGCAAAAACCTTCCGGGGCTGAAGTGGTTTAATAAAAAAATAGATCACCAAGAGTTTGCTAATTTCTGTTAAGTTTTTAAAGTTGACTGATCTCAGCAGGCTATGGTAAGACATTTACATTTTAAAGTTTGTCAATAGGTACAGTTGCAGTTGGTACTAATTAATTGTTAAAAGTAGCTATCCCAGCAAGAAGGTGCATTGTGGATGAGAATAGAAACATAACAAAAGTGTCCGCAGAAAAAAAGGACCTAGTGGCCCATTTTTTGTTTTTGTTTTGTTTTTGTATAGAGAGTATAGATCTATACGTGTATGTTATGTGAATACACATTTTCTTGTCTAAGCATAGATTTATACACATAAATGCATATACAGTGGATATAAAAAGTATACGCACCCCTGTTAAAGTGTCAGGTTTTTGTGATGTAGAAAAATGAGACAAAGATAAATTTCAGATTTTTTTTTACACTTTAATGTGATCTATAAACTGTATAACTCAGTTGCACAACAAACTGAAATATTTTAGGAAGAGCGAAATAAAAATAAACTAAAATAATATGATTGCATAAGTGTTCACACCCTTAAACTAATACTTTGTTGAAGCACCTTTAAATTTATTACAGCACTCAGTCTTTTTGGGTATGAGTCTAACAGCATGGCACATCTTGACTTGGCAAAATTTGCCCACTCTTCTTTGCAAAAACACTCCAAATCTGTCCGATTGTGAGGGCATCCCCTGTGCACAGACCTCTTCAAATCACCCCAGAGATTTTCAAACGGATTCAGGTCTGGGCTCTGGCTGGCCAACTCCACAACTTTAATCTTCTTCTGGGGAAACCATTCCTATGTTGATTTGGATGTATACTTTAGGTCGTTGTCATGCTGAAAGGTGAAGTTCCTCTTCATGTTCAGCTTTCTTGCAGAAGCCTGAAGGTTTTGTGCCAATATTGACTGGTATTTGGAACTGTTCATAATTGCCTCTACCTTGGCTAAGGCTTCTGTTCCAGCTGAAGAAAAACCGCCCCAAAGCATTATGCTGCCACCACCATGCTTCACTGTGGGTATGGTGTTCTTTTGGTGATGTGCAGTGTTGGTTTTGCGGCAAACATATCTTTTGGAATTATGGCCAAAAAGTTCAACCTTGGTTTCATCAGACCATAGCACATTTCCCCACATGCTTTTGGGAGACTTCAGATGTGTTTTTGCATAATTTAGCCGGGCTTGGATGTTTTTCTTCATATGAATAGGCTTCTGCCTTGCCACTCTACCCCATAGCCCAGACATAAAGAATATGAACAATAAGATATATATTCAGCGCAGAGATAAGGACTTTCAGCAGATGGAAAGACTATAATGAATGCAGGCTAAATACTTAAAAAGGCAATCCATAAACCTTCCGGAGTATATACAATCAGACAATAGTGCAGCAAACAGTCTTTCACGTTACAATATATCAGAGTCCCAGGGAGCAGTGTATGGTTAAAATCTGTAAACATACAGGTGAAAAAAAGGGTAAATCCATCCACCAATGGCACTAGCAGCCTCTCACCTCCTTGCTGAGACCTTAAAAGGCCGTCAAGCGTTTTAATCCCAGACCTTGGGGATGATACTGGATCCCAGTGTTGCACCACCACTGCTATTGTTACTCCACTCGGTACAAACACTCCTCCGGTATATGCAGATAGAAATAAAAACTTTCTAGTGCTCTCTGTATAAAAAAACACTACGTTTATTCAGTAAAAATTGTTACAAATAAAGCACCTCCACTGGTGCTAGTATGCAGACAAGTACATAAAATCCATTGAATATGAAGAATATGGAAGATTGTTGTCACATGTACCACACAAACAAAAAAACACAGAATTCCAAGCTCAACTTACCGACCAGTCTGCCACCAAACAAATTCACCTGTCTAACAGTAGCGTTTAAAAGGCAGGGGATTGGTTACACACATTTGCAAGTGCATGCATAAGCTGCAGGCCTCGTCAAGGCTCCCTGTATACTGCAGTCCTAACTCTATATATGAGAGGCTTCACAATGGAAGCACATGCAATTTAATGGATAGATGGAGGACAGGTGACTGGAGGAGCCCATCCCCCCCAAAAAGGTACAGGACCAGACACCCAGCCCTGGCCTAATGGCTGGTGTGCACCTGGTGTGCGCCCAAAGATACAATACAAAACAAAGGTCACTGTCCACCACCTATAACTGGCCACTACAGCAAGGAGCTATGGAGGGGCATCCACATGTACCACACAGCCAGTACTTGCCAGATATTCCTGCAGCTCCTTTAATGTTGCTGTAGGCCTCTTGGCAGCGTCCCTGACCAGTTTTCTTCTCATTTTTCATCAATTTTTGGAGGGACATCCAGTTCTTGGTAATGTCACTGTTGTGCCATATTTTCTCCACTTGATGATGACTGTCTTCACTGTGTTCCATGGTATATCTAATGCCTTGGAAATTCTTTTGTACCCTTCTCCTGATGGATACCTTTTGACAATGAGATCCCTCTGATGCTTTGAAAGCTCTCTGCGGACCACGGCTTTTGCTGTAGAAAGAAAATGTCAGGAAAGACCTACTAGAACAGCTAACTTTATTTGGAGTTAATCTGAGGCACATTAAATGATGACAGGTGTATACTGACTCCTATTTAATATAAGTTTGAATGTGATTGCTTAATTCTGAACAAAGCTGCATCCCCAGTTATAAGAGGGTGTGCACACTTATGCAATCACATTATTTTAGTTTTTCTATTTTTACTTCCCTACCCTAAAATCTTTCAGTTTGTTTTTCAATTGAGTTGTACAGTTTATAGGTCACATTAAAGGTGGAAAAAGTTCTGAAATTATTTATCTTTGTCTATTTGTTTTTCATCACAGAAACATGATATTTCAACAGGGGTGTGTAGACTTTTTACCTCCACTGTAGAGCTACGTACTGTATCTTGTAATGCCCAGTTAAAGTGATTGTAAACCCTGTTTTTTTTTTTTTTTTTTAATAAATGAATGAACATGTCATACTTACCTGCTCTGTGCAGTGGTTTTGCATAGGCCACCCCAACTTGATAACCAGAGCTTGCCTATTGCATCTGTCAAATTGCTTCTTTATGTCAGAGGCACAACAACTGTTCCGCTGTCCAGCGCCAGCTTGTTTGTAAACAATGTAATGTGATCACGGACATCCTAAGGATCACATTTAATAAATTGTTCCCAATCACTGTATTTGACAGATTGGCTGTCAGATAAAGTACCATAACAGAACTAGCTGCTGACACAGGTTCATAACATTTATAATGTACATAACAGTCATAATGTACAAGCAATTGTGCTAAGAAATATTTATTAACAGATAGCAGGCAGAAAGGAGTTAAAGCGGTTCTTTACCCTATGAACAAAAAAAATAAAAGTCAGCAGCTACTAAATGCTATAGCTGCTGACTTTTAATAAAAGGACACTTAGCTGTCCAGGGATCCAGCGCTGTCCTCATCCAAGCAGGTTCTTCACCAGTCTTTGGGTCCCTGGCATCTTTAGTGTGGGAAGCCGACTTTCACTCCTTGCGGCTTCACAGCCGGATTCCCACTGCATGGGCAAGCCACGCTATGCATGGTGAATGGTTTCACATTCACCATGTGCTGTGTCCCAGAAGGCTCAGGCAAAAGGGAGGGGGGCAAACTTCACGATCGCCAAGGTGATCCAAATGGCAGTGGGACCCGGGTAGCTTTCAAAGCCAGGTACCTGCTCCCCAAAAAAAACAACGGTCCAAAGGTGGTAGAGAAGGGGGGAGGATGTGGAAACGTGGAACTTCCCCTTTTGGGTGAAGTTCCACTTTAACGTTGATCTCTATAGGATTTTTTTATTATTATTATTTAAAGCGGAGTGCCACCCAGTTAAAATTCAGCAGCTACAAAAAGTGTAGCTACTGACTTTTAACAATTGGACACTTACCTGTCCCACGCTCCAGCGATGTGGCCGCCCGAAAGGCTTGCTCTTCTCCCCCTCCCCTTCATGGCGGCGGTATCACAACTGTTTGGCACCCAGCTTTGGCTTCAAAGCTGGGCACGCACAGCTCATGCGTGAGTCACGCTGCGCTTTGTGAATGACTGGCCTATCTTCTGGGACCTGTGATCTGTCCCAGAAGATGGCCGGGTGGGGGGGTGAACTTCCTTCAGGCTCTGCGGCGCCAGGACAGGAAGTGCAGCTGGGACCCTGTCCAAATAGGGTCTCAGCTGCCCCCCCCCTCCAAAAAAATGACATGCCAATTGTGTCATGTCGGTCACCTTCCCTTAAAGCGGAAGTGGAACTCCGCTTTAATTATTATTTTACCAAAAGAGTCAGGTGCCCATTAATCTGGGGCTGGAGTTTTGAGAGAGGGAACCTTGTTTTATGGCCCTAAACTGAAAGCTCTGAAGTAGTTCTGTGGGGTATGCTTTTTTTCAACAGAGCCTGCATGCTTTAAGTTCTCTTGCCATGGTAATACTAGCCTGTTTGCTTGGTGTGCCCAGTATTATTTTGTAAGAGAGTGGGATATTTTTTTTTTTTTTACATGTTAATAAAAGTTCCAAACTGAAAATAATTTGTGGATATCAGTTGGCTATGTATTGGTCCAATAAAATCTAAAACCCAGTGGATAAATTTGCTCATCTCCCAGTGTAATATTTGTATATTGGCCCAACTGGAATATTAAAAACAAGCATGCAACAGTACTGAATTTAGGGTAAACTCTAGGGTTAACAAAGCCTTATTGTTTCTAACTTGGCGCCTTCCTGTAGATTCCATAATTGCTATAATATAGTTGTGATCATCTCCCCATGGTCAAATAAACCGCAATACTTTCTTGACTTATATTTTAAATTAGTTCTTGGACACATCGTTACTCTGGAGATAATCTTAAACCTGAAAGGTTCTCTGTCAAAAGCAATGGCACAACCATCCACCCATCCCCACATGTAGGGGTGCTTGGTGTTATCCTGGATTCTGAACTCTCCTTTTGGCCCCACATCCAATCACTTTCTAAGGCTTGCCGCCTCAATCTCCGCAACATCTCTAAAATACGTCCCTTCCTAACCAATGAAACCACAAAGCTCCTGATTCACTCCCTGGTCATCTCTCGTCTCGACTACTGCAACTCCCTCCTCACTGGCCTACCTTTAAATAGACTATCCCCTCTCCAGTCCATCATGAATGCCGCTGCCAGACTCATCCACCTTACAAACCGCTCAACGTCTGCCACCCCCCCTCTGCCAATCCCTCCATTGGCTGCCACTCGCCCAACAAATTAAATTCAAAATACTAACAATCAGCTTCAAAGCCATCCACAACTCTGCTCCCAGCTACATCACCAACCTAGTCTCAAAATACCAACCTAACCGTCCTCTTCGCTCCTCCCAAGACCTCCTGCTCTCCAGCTTCATCACCTCCTCTCATACTCGTCTCCAAGACTTCTCCTGAGCCTCTCCAATCCTCTGGAACTCCCTACCCCAATCGGTCAGAATGTCCCCAAATCTATCCACCTTCAAGCGATCCCTGAAAACTTTTCTCTTCAGGGAAGCCTATCCTGCCACCACCACCTAACAACTACACTCCTTATTTTCTCAATCAGCTCATCCCCCGTAGTTTACTGCCCTTTCGTATGGTTCAACCCTCCCTCTTAGATTGTAAGCTCTATCGAGCAGGGCCCTCTGATTCCTCCTGTATTGAATTGTATTGTAATTGTACTGTCTGCCCTAATATTGTAAAGCGCTGCGCAGACTGTCGGCGCTATATAAATCCTGTATAATAATAATAATAATAATAATACTAGCAAGAAATAGAGAGAGTAATTCACTGCAAACCGTATCTGTCCTTTGAGCTGTTTATTCAATATGTCATTCAAGAGTAGGTATAAAGCGTTTGTAAAAATATTTTATGCCAAATATTTACCTAATTTCATAGCATAATACACACATAGGCTACTGTGCCTCTCTTGGGAGTTTGAATTACCCTTTAACCTTCTTACCCAAGTAACACGTAATACTTTGGCCGCAAACATCTCCCTGTTACATACCTTCTCTGCCTTGTTGGCGGGACGCATGGTCTCCAGTGCAGCTATATTTGCCGCTGCCATTGTCCAGGTTGGTTGCTCTTATCGTAGAGTGTGACATTCACTCTTTGTTCTGCTGTATGTTACCCTGTGTTTCTCTATACTTCAGTCCTAATGGTGACAGTCTCCTTGGTGTTTGGCTTGGTCTGTCCTGGTCCCCCCTTTCGTCTGGTCCCCCTTCGTCTACTCCCCAATTCCTTCCCCCCTCCCCTTTCCCCCTCTTTCTTTCTCTTCTTTCCTAGCTTCAACCTCTCCCGCCCCCTTCGCCTCTTTGTCCCCCCCTTTTCCACCCTTTTTCCCTCCCTTCATCTTTCCTCCTCTTTTCAATTCACCCCCTGCTGCTTGTCCCCTCTTCTCCCCTCTACTTTCGGTACATCTACCTACCCGCCATCTACTATCTCTCATCTCTTTCCTTTTTTTCCCCTACCCCTTTCCTCCCCTGTCCCCACTCTCTCTCTTTCTTTTTCCCAATCCAGCTGGCCTCATCTCCTTCCTTATCTGTTTTTTCCTCTCATTGTTTCCTCTCTCCTTTTCCCTCTACTTTTCCCCTCCTTTATCTTCTG
>BLSH010148082.1:447734-470187 GCA_018402905.1 Glandirana rugosa
GAAACCAACGAAAGCGTCATACGAAGCCCAGTAACAGGTAGACGTGACACTTCGCGGAGGTTATTCAAGACTTCGTAAACCGACTTATACTCGTCTATTATAACGGACTTTGTGAAGTCTTAAGTAGGACGACGAAAACAGTCGTCAGTGTAGTAGTTATTTATGTTCTCTTGGTCAAGGTAACCGTCGGTATGTACGGGTGCGGTACTGTGATGGTGGTGGTACGAAGTGATTACTCCACCATACGAAACCTAGTACTCGTCAAGGAAAGGAAGAGGTATGAGAAGAGAAGGGTAGTGAGACTATGTTCAACTAGAACCAGAGTAGACGACAATGACCCGAAGCATACTGCGAAAGCAACCAAAGAGTTTTTTAAGGGAAAGAAGTGGAATGTTATGCAATGGCCAAGTCAATCTCCTGACCTGAATCCGATTGAGCATTCATTTCACTTGCTGAAGACAAAACTGAAGGGAAAAGCTGAAGCAGGAACTGAAGACAGTTGCAGCAGAGGCCTGGTAGAGCATCACCAGGGATGAAACCCAGCGTCTGGTGATGTCTATGCGTTCCAGACTTCAGGCTGTAATTGACTGCAAAGGATTTGCAACCAAGTATTAAAAAGTGAAAGTTTGATTTATGATTGTTAACCTGTCCCATTACTTCTGTTCCCTTAAAAAGTGGGAGGCACATATACAAACTGTTGTAATTCCTACATCATTCACCTGATTTGGATGTAAATACCCTCAAATTAAAGCTGAAAGTCTGCAGTTAAAGCACATCTTGTTCGTTTCATTTCAAATCCATTGTGGTGGTGTATAGAGCCAAAAAGATTAGAATTGTGTTGATGTCCCAATATTTATGGACCTGACTGTATATGGTAATTATGTCTCTGTTATAGAAAATAACTTTTGTGCTCTCGGTGACCCCTATGTCCGCCGTGTGGGGATAGCCCTTAGGGCCGGCTTCTTGGCCCCTGGACCTGTTTGAACCTGCACCTAGGTAAGCGGATGCCTATGCCAACTTGTACTCAATCCCAGTGCTGTATTGCAGTAGACATTACCCTGTATTTGTGCTTGTTACCATGCATCGCATGATATATGTTATTGTTATTTCACTTAATCTTTCCAAATCCCTTCCTACTCTCCCGAAGAAGCGGATACCCGCGAAACCAGTAGAGTTTTGTAGGAATCTGCAGGGATCCCCTATTGGCCTCCGACTCCTTCAGAACACCACAAGCTATAGACCTCAACCATATAGAGGGGCTAACCTGTGTTTGTTTTTAATGATGTGTTTATGTTTCAGTCAAGAAACTATGTTTACTCACACTGTGTAACCTCAAATAAAATGCCAACTTTTATACAAACCTCTGTGTAAATCCTTGGGTGTTGGAATAGTCCATGCTTCAGTCCATTTGGCGGTCTGTTACTGGGACAGTCCCTACCATTCCACAATTAATATAGTCAATTTGGATGATGGCACCCCCTATACAGTTGTCCTGAATACCTTTTTGGCTCACTCTTTTGATAATACACACAAGCTCATAGAGGTATATGATAGAAATACAAAAGCATTTTAATGTTCTACTCAGTTGTTAATGTAATTAATTTGTATAGTGCGCAAACTATTTACAGTACATAGTTCTCACATATTTTTGGCTTTTGTCTGTGAGTTTAGTTTTGTTATTTTGGACTTTAGCATCCCTTCGAATGGCAGGATCACAATGAAATAAAGGCATGTAACATGGAAGTTAAAACTTGCATTTGATGTGGACTCTGATCAGTTTGATTTAACTCTGGGGAGCATAAACCAACAGATGAAACTCCTTCAGACAAAGTTTTCTAGCAGAGCACATCAGGGATCCTGGGCATTAAGAAACACTATTCCAATCTGGCCTATAGCTATGCAGAAACAGCGGGGTTGTAATAAATATGCTGAACTGGCCTTGAAGATATGCTTTGGTATTTATGAAAAGATCTATCTATCTGCAGACTGTCTTCCAAATTGTGTTCCATAGAGGGACAAAATTACTATTAATGTTCTCAGATATTTAAGAACTGGATTTCACAGACCTGGATTATGCATATCTAATTTTTAAAACTGCCATAACCTACTTTTGATATGTTTCTTGTTTAATTTTTCTTAAAGTGTTTGTAAACCTTAGATTTTGTTTTACATAAAAATAACAAAAATGCCTATGCTTACCTGCTCTGAGCAATGGTTTTGCACAGAGCAGCCCGATCCTCTTCTTCTGGAACTCCAGGATACTCCTCTTCATCGGGTGCCGCTTTCCATGGGAGCACCTGTGCGGGCTTGCTCCTGAGTCCCGCTGTTGGGTCCATTGACATTGCAACCCCCCTTGCGCTCTCATGTCACAGAATTTGATCCCGCTGCTATCAATCTGTCCAATGAGGAGAGCAACAGTGTCTGGAGCTGCTGCGCTTGTGCACATTGCTGGATCGGAACAGGCTCAGGTAAGAAAGAGGGGGGTCTGGGGGGGAGCTGCAGCACAGAAGGTTTTTTATCCTTAATGCACAGAATGCATTAAGGGGTGAATAACCTTACAGCTTTACAACCACTTTAAGTATGCATTTCTGTTTCCTGACTTTTATGTCAGCCATTGAGGATCAGGCTGGTTTCCATAGGCGAACACTGACTCAGAGTGTGCCACCAGTGCCTTTAGCTCAGGCTTTCTTATGTGGGGACAGGACTTACAGGCTCCATGTATTATAACTTCTATACTATACTACAGGGCTTCAAATCATTTGTCCCCACTCTGACTTTCCAGGACTTCAAAACACCCCTCTTGCATCTTCCCTTGCCATCCTTGATGGTCAAAGCCTTTCCTATCATAGCACGTTTTTTGCTTAAGACAATCTGAGAAACATATCAGGTTATCCTGCTATCCTACTGACAATTTACTTGTAATGTGTGGTTATTCTGCTTCTGATTCCTGGTGGCAAATTCACATCTTTCTCTCAACCCCAAGGCTCTTTCACCAGTTCGGTGGTGAAAGTTAATTTATATCACTTTGCAAAGTATAACCAATCAGGTGCAAGGAAAATAATAATTAAAAAAAACAATATTTTTACAACAGAGCTTATTCTCAACAGAACGTCACCGCAGTTACTAAACAAAGGGAAATTTCCCATGCAAAGCTAACAGCCTTATTTTCTTTTAGTAACTGAACCACTTCTCTCATTGTCTCTCACTTTGCAAGATTTGTTGAATCTCACAAAACAGGTGGGGCTACCACACACTCACATTGTGTTTGCGTCCCTTTTTTGATCCTGGGTAGATCTTTTTATAGAAGAGGAGCCTACATGCCACTTGTACACTTTCCAGGTACTGTGCTTCCCTTCTGGCGTTTTAGTGTGCCCGAGAGGGACAGGAACAGTGTTTAGCCCCACTGCGGCAGCCTGTCAAAGTCAATGGCAGACTGCAGCTAAACAGGGCTGAATGCTGTACTGAGTGGTACTGGTGTTTTGGGTCCTGTACATTCAGGGATAAAGGTCCAGTGGGTCTGAACAATGCATTTGACCCTCCTGGGCACACTACACTGCCGTGAGGAATGCATTACAGCTGGATAGCCCTGTGTGCAAGGGGGCTAAAATATGTCTTGATATCGGAGAATAGATTGACTGCTGAGTAATACCCTGAAACATCCTGAACCACTTGACACCTTAGTGTCAACATATCCTCACCTGCAACCTCCTGACTGCACAGGAAAGGTCTGTAGCATTCAACAGTTACTTGCCTGCAGATGTCCACCAATCAGTAACAGATAATTTTTCCAGATCCCCCAGAGACATTTGGTCTTTGCATAATAAAAAATAGTTAACCCCTTTCTCCATTTACACTAATTAAATACAAATTCAAGGGTTCACAGATTTGTAAGGAAATCCAGTATTTTTATACAGTACCTTCTGCCACAAGAACTGAATGCTAGTATTCTAATACTTGCATGCTGATTTGCATGCTAATTTTCTTTGAGCTGAGAGGTAACTATGAGCTACCTTAAAGATACATCTTATTTTTCTCGAAGATCGATAACCTCTTGTTTAATATTAATTTGTCTTCTTTATCATATTGAATTTCGATCTTTCTCAAACACTTTTAAGAACCAATTCTTTTAATTACTATGCCTATTTTTGAACTATAGAGTTGTACTTTATGATGTTACTTCTTTATTGTTGCATCTGTACCTGATTGTACAAATTGTTAAAATCTAATAAAACAAATTTGACAAGGATAGAGACAACTTATTTAAAAATTTCCTTTGAGTGAAAATATATAATAAATACCAGAGACTGCTGTTGTTGACCGCCGTGTGAAAATTCCACTTGCCTGGCTACTGAGCTGACCCACCATCTCCAATACTTTGAGTCACTAACAGCAAAAAAAAAATTCTGCGCAATGGTGTGATATTGCGTGGATGGCAATGGTAGCCTTGGCCTTGCTGCCCTCCAGGATAAGGGAGTAGTAGTCAGTAGTCACTAGATAGTAAAAAGGGAGATGGCGCACCAGCCTAGTGCACTATCCTAAGAGATTTTATTGTTACAACCAAAGATAAAAACTAGGCAAGCCTTTGAAATGCATCAGTTAGCAGCAGCCCGACGCCCCCCTTTTCGCCATCAGGAGACTGCTGTCTGAACAGAACTGAATACCACGATTTGGTTTTAACAATAAAATCTCTTAGGATAATGCACTAGGCTGGTGCGCCCTCTCTCTTTTTACTGTCTAGTGACTTTGAGTCACTAACCTGGGAAAGCACACAGACCTGGAAAGTCAGAAGTCCTTATCTGTACACTTGCAGTCAATAGGTGATTACAAGTATTGAAATATTAGGGTCAGCATGACAGCCAAGCATTTTCAGAAGAAGGAGTTAGCAATGAGAGTTTCCATTTTTATTTCATGATAGGTTTCCTTAAAAGAGAAGTATGGCCCAGCTTTTTTGGGCATACTTCTCTTGTGTGTCACAGGAGTACTCTTACTTGTGCTCTCCTTTTATCCCGAATCAACAAATCTCAATGTCGGCTGATGTCACAGAGCCGCTCCAGGCTCTGGAAGGACCCTGACCATATTGTTTGGATCCATCAGCTGCCTGATTATCAGCTGATTCTGGCTTTCAGTGAATGGCTGAGAGCAAAAGCCAGCTGCACCCACCTCTTTCCAGCCTAGCTTCAGTGAGCGCTGGAAGTGCAGAGGAGAGTGGCGACTTATTAGGGCTGATTCCTTTAATTGCTAGCTCTCCAGGCACAGGGCCATTTTGTCTGACAAAACTTTCAGTCTTAGTGTCTCCAGTGAGGGCTAGAGGTGGCAGAGTGGAGAGCAATGACTGACAGCCACTGTTCTCCGATCTGAGAACTGAACGACTAACGGTCATGTGATCTCTCAATGATCGTTCTTGGAGCTGGCGGGGGATAGCTGCAGCATAGACATGAGTAAGTATGTTAGTTTTATTATTAACCCCATATATCTCCTTTAAGCCACACATCTGTGATTTAATTGATATCACGGACTGGCATTAAGGCCTCATGCACACAGGTCAGTAGCGTTGTAGTGAGTTTTCCAGCGCTTTTCAGCTTTATTGTACTAGCATTTTTGAGCGTTTTTCCACGTTAGTGTTTTTTAGCGTTTTTTTTTTTTTCAATGGATCAAAAACCTCCAAAAACGGTGAGCCGCGCTTTTGAGCATTTGAGCGCTGTTACAGCTGAAAAACGTCTCTCAGAACCCACAAGTCTTTGGTCTTTTTACAGCTCAAAAACGCCCCAGCCAAAAACAATTGATAACAGACTATGTGTGCATGAACACATAGGATAACGTGAAAGGGAGTTTATTGACTGTAGGAAAAAACGTCTGAAGCTAAAAACAGCAGCTGTAAAAACGTCCAAAGATGTACTGTGTACATGAGGCTTTATGGTTAAACTTGAGTGGTCAATTGTGCACAAGGCCTCATGCACACAGGACATCAAAAAAACATTCTAAACATTCTAAAAATGTCAGTAGCTTTGTAGTGAGCATTATTGCACTAGCGTTTTTCCGTGTTAGCGCTTTGCCCGGGGTGACGTCATCGTGGCCCCGGCCAGTCACACAGCCAGAGCCCATGGACCTGGAAAGAGGACTGGGTGAAGATGGAAGCGCCTGCAGCAGTGACAGCTTGGTGTTGGAAGGCTTAGTTTTCAGGTAAGTTTAACATAATGTGCTAGTATGCGATGCATACTAGCACATTATGACATTACCTTTCAGGTTAGAAAAAAAAAATACCCATTGGTTTACTACCGCTTTAATAATCATGATGATCAGCAGTCTTAACCACCAAGCAGCACTACAGAGTTAGGTAACAGAGCTTTTAATCACGTAGAGCAGGATACCCCATATTGGACTTGTTTGCCTCTGCTATAGAAACAAGTCGCATCTATGCTCTGAGTTGTCTCTGCTCCCTGAATATACACCTGTACCTTATGGAGGACCTATCACAACATATTAGGCTGTATGGCTTCAATATTCCATGATTTAGTTACATAGTCTGGTTGAAAAAATACACAAGTCCATCCCATTCAACCAATAAAAGTGGGGGGAAAAAAATGATACAATCCTATATACACAATCCTATACCCACAGTTGATCCAGAGGAAGGCAAAAAGCCCCAGCAAAGCATGATCTAATTTGCTCCAGCAGGGGAAAAAAGAGACAATTGGATATTCCCTGGATTAACTTTACCTATAAATGTTAGCATCCAGTGATATTATGTACATTTGGGAACGAATCCAGGCCTTTTTTAAAAAAAAATCTATTGAGCGGTACAGAACCAGCTCTTGACGGAGTATATTCCACATTTTCTCAGCTCTTACTGTGAAGAAACCTTTCTGTATTTGGAGATTAAATCTCTTTTCCTCCAGATGTAAAGGGTGCCCCCTTGTCCTCTGTGATGACCTTAAAGTGAATAACTCAACACCAAGTTCACTATATGGACCATTTATGTATTTATACATGTTGATTTTATCCCCCTTTAATCTCCTCTTCTCAAGAGAAGATTTACTATATTTTTTTATTGTATTTTACCTTAAAGCTGAACTCCAGCTTTACCTTCAGTCTAGTACAGTTGTACAGGCTCTTCTCCTGTACTGAAATTGCTTATTTTCTTATTTTGATTTTACCGCGCACACCAAGCTTCTCTCGGTGTGCATTAGAAGCTGCGGCTAGTCTTATAGAGCTTGTATACTTTCCTGCCTGGAGGACATCTAGCCCTTTACTTCCTGACCAGCCTGTCCCTGGCTCACCCCTTTCATTAATTGAATTTCGGTTCTTCAATCATAGAGGTAGAGCATCACTTGTGGGTGTTACCACAGCTTCATATTTTCAGAAACCTATGTACAGCACCCTTCTGGTTGCTACTGCCTGCATTGCATAGAAAAGCAAAGGGACCTAGTGAATGAGTTACTAGGTCTAAAATATGGTATGTATGTATTAAAAATGGAAATGTTTTATTTATTTATTTTAGTAGCATATTGATGAGGGGGGAGGGAAGAGCCATTGAAGGCAAACTATAAAAAGTACAAACTTCAGCTTTAAACAATTTCCCAGTCTATTGTCTTCCTTATGCGATTGGATCTCTGATGTGGCTTCCCAATCAATTAGGGCCTCCTATATGTCTTATTCCCTTGCCGTCTGGAACAGACTATGACATTGTAAGTCTTTGTCTCCCCTCCTCATACCGCTTTAGCCCCCATCTTTTGCAGTCCTGAAATCACACCTGGGCTTGTACCGACCTTGTTTCAGTGGTGGATTACTAAGGCCCTCTTACGAATTGGTGATTACTTCTCCTTTGTATGATTCCAAACTTAATTTAGCAGGACTTCTAACACTTACATCCTTTGATATATCCTCTCAAGCAACTGGTGTGTTGAGGGGTCAAATATTGACTATCTATGCTTCCCTTACTGATCTAAATGCTATACTCCCTTATATGGTCCATTGGGAACAAGACTTAAATATTTCTCTTGAACTGACTGAATGGCAGGAAGTTGCCCATGCTCTGTCTATTAATACAACGTTAATAAAATCCAATTATAAAACACTTCTAAGGTTGTACCTAGTTCCTACACGATTTGCAAAGATGCATGCTACCGCATCGCCTACTAGTTTTTGGTGCTGTGGACAAATGGGAACCATGTACTATATTTGGTGGCGATGTCCCAAAGTGTCTAGATTTTAGATGCAGATGTTCAACTTAACAGGAGTGAATATTCATAAATCCCCAGAGGTAGCCCTATTTGAGAAATTGCCTACAGCGGTTCCAAAAAAATAAAAACAAATTGATCCTCTATATCAGTGGTTCTCAACTCCTGTCCTCAGGACCCACCAACAGGCCATATTTTAAGTATTACTAATACACAGCATCTAATGATATATCTAAGCTCCCACAATGATGCAAGCAGCGCTAACGGATAGCTAAAATTCAGGAGACTTTACAGACATATTCATCTAAAAGTCCAAAAATAGTTGTGTGAATAATGGAGGCTGGGTCCGAATCTTGTTTCCGTCACCACACCACGTGAAGTAACATGGGGGAAAAAACCCCCCCCAGGTGGTTAAACTCACCAGAGACCAGAATAATATGCGTCCAAACGATCACTAAGGTAACTCCCTAGGATGTTCCACATTGATCAGCTGTACCTTCCGCCCCTGGCCAAGCTATAATCACATGTCCAACATCTCAGGATATCACCCAATGGTATGTCACCCCTGCTAAAATCAAAAGCTGGTCTCCCCAAAAGTCAGGAGTTTGCTGGAGATGCAACAAAAGCAGAGGAACTTTTCTACATATATGGTGGTTTTGCAAGATGATCCATACATACTGGAATCAGATAAGATATGGAAGTGGGTAAGGCACATGTAATATGTGGTCCCAGTAGGTGAAGGACTTCTCAATCCGTTCCAATGCGGTGGAGATGTCAGGCTGAATGACGCTGCTCATCTCACTCACAAGCCGCTCCGAGTGGTGGATAAGCAGGCCGGGAACTCAGAACGAGGCTTGGCTATTTTTCACCTACATTGTTTTTTTTTTAATGCTACTTTATCCAATTTCAACACCAATTATTTCATATTTTTTACCATTTTTTTCCATGTATTTAATTTTTTTTATTTAATATGTATTTTTTTATGGCAATATTTTGTTTCTTGGTTTCTGGCAACATAACAAACTTTTGCATCCTTACTCCATTACTTCTTCATTACTAACCTTGCCACGGCAGCCAAAGTGATGCACACTGCCACTGGACATCGCCTATATGAAGGACGCCTCCAAATTCCCCCAAACAGGCCTCAGGCACAGCAGAGAGGAGTCTTCCAATGATCATTGTGCTGGATGATTCTTTTGCACTGGCTGAGAAACTAATGCGGCCATACAGTGGGTACAGACTGAGCCACAAGCAGAAGATATTTAGTTCTCATCTGAGCTGTGCCCGCCGCATTGTTAAGTGCACATTCTCTACAGCAAAGTAGTGAGTACTCCTTTCATGCATGCAGTTGGATGTAGAAAATGCTGTCAAACGTAATTTCCTTCGTGATAAGGAGAGAGGCGCTGTGAATCGTCACCACAAAATTCTGCTCAGGATACACAATTTATGGACTTGCACTTCACTGCACGGACGACGAGTATCATTAATTATTTTTCAGATTTGTTGGTGTTCCCAGGGGGAGAGGTGTCCTGGCAGGATCAATATGTGTAGGTCATCTAATATAGGAAGGCTTTACATTTTCTCCAAATATAAAAATATATTTTTGTTGTTTTGTTCTCTTTGGTCTCCTAGCATAGTTTATTATTTTCTTCTTTGGGGGGTAAAGAACACATTCCACTGGGGGATATCTGCATCTACCCCACACACAAGAAAGAAAGTATGATGGGTTATTTTCTTCTGTGGGAGGTAAAGGACACATTCCCCTGCGGGACATTTACCCCACACACAAGAAAAGAAGCGTGGGGGGGGGGGGGACAGTATTTTCTTCTGTGAGATAAGGCATGCATTTCGCTAGGGGACATCTGCATTTACGCCCCACATGAGAATTTTTTTGCAGTTAAAAGAAAAAATAAAACACAACATGATGTATTTTGCATTATTTTTCAATTTAATTTGCACATTTTATGTTTTTTTTTTAACCAATTAACAAATTTAAGAAAGAAAATGAAAGATTCTGATAGACGGGATACTTCTCCCCTTGCTAATAATCCCTTGGGGATTGGGGGTGGTCATAGTGGTATGGCAGAGACTCAAAGTAGGAGTGTGCAGGAGGTGGCAGGCATGGTGGAGGAATGTGATATGAAGATGGGCCAGCTGAGGTCCTGTGGTATACAGGTGGACCATGAGAAGCAGTGCATGAATGTCTAGGGTTTGGCATGCCTGGTATTGCATGGCAACTGCATAAATGCTATCCATGCACTGCTTCTTAAGGTTACCACCTATGTACTCATGTGTGTGATTGAGGTTGCAGTAGAAGATGGCATGCGGATTATCAAGATTCAAAAATAAATCGATTGAACACCTCTCCTGCTGCAACTCCTAAAACAATAACAATATTCTGGGTTCATTTTCCTGGCACATTCTGCTTCATTTTGACGCCACCCATATTCATGTCCCCAGCCTCTGCTCGATGTCCTACTATGAAGATCGTCTGCATCCTAAAGAAAAACAAACAAATAATTACACTAAATTCATTCAAGGTACATAGATGGATAGATACCTGAGATATTGACACATCTGAAATTTCGCCTGGTGGTGAGTTGGCCTGAGTGCTTTATGTTAAGGATGTGGATGACTCAACTGCACGCTCTTCTATCAGCTCTTCCTTCTGCTCACTCCCCTCTGCAAACCAGAGTTGGCAAAATACATTTTATTGCAATAAAAATGAAAAAAAAAATTGAAAAATGGGAAAAACATTTTAAAAATTTAGAAAAATATAATAAAATGGAAAGAAAAGTTAAAAAGTTTTTAAAATTAAACATCATTTTGGACCCTCTTCAAAAAAAAATATAATATTAAAAAAATAATCCTGTTGGATAATATCGACCTCTGCAGGAAAGCAATTTGCTGACTATTTGCTAGAGCTCCACCTCTTGTGGCTTTTTCCTTCAGTATGCAGGATTTTTTTGAAAAATATTACATACATATTTTTAAAAATGCAGCAATATGCACTTATCCTTTTCCTTCTTCTGGCTTGTTGACAGCCCATCCCAGTTTTCGGTTTAAAATGATGTCTGTCCACACTTTGGCTTTTTCCATGCAGTTGTTATTGTTTGTATGCGAGACATCCCAAAACTCTGGATGTACCTCAGCAGCTGAGATTTGGTCCATTTGTATAGTAAGATACTACTACAGTCTTGAAATGTAAACCAGGCAGGCCTCTATAGCTTGGCGCATTTCTTGGCCTCCGCCATTCATCAGGAGCTGATGTACAGTAGGTGTCTACAATAGATATTTGGGGTTAAAATTATACAGATGGGTGTATCTATAGAGGGGGAGGAAAGAGTAAAATGAGATCAATCCAATTTACAGAGAAATATGAAGGTCTGGAAGCGAAACGCCAGAGTGTCAACCGACAGTAACATCAGGCACGGGAGCTGAGGTGGTAACCCCGGGCACTTACTGTCGGTTAGCATGCCAGCGTTCCACTCCTATGTCCAGACCTTCATATTTCTCTGTAAGTTGGATTGATCTCATTTTATTGTAGATCGTTCTTTGCTCTCTTCCCTCCCCTCTATAGATACACCCATCTGTACAATTTAACCCCAAATATCTATTGGAGGCCAAGAAACGCATTGCGCTATAGATGCCTGCCTGGTTTACATTTCAAGACTGTTTCAAGACTGTTACTAGTATCCTACTATACAGGTTCTAATGGATTGTACCAATTAACTTGACCATATTTTGTGGAGACATGTAAAAACGAGTTTTGGCTTATCACTATGTATATAATATGAATTAAGAGGCTACTATAATACTGCAATACCATGTGATCTTCTATATATTATGTATGAAATGGAAAATAAAGATATTTTATTATATTTATTATATTTAGTAATATATTATGCTAATATGCAACATGGTTCCAGTTCACAGTGTATCAGCCATACATGCTTTTATTATGGTATCTCTCTGGGTGCTAGCTTCATATAAAGTCCCAATTTCTCCCTTTTTGTTTTAAAAATGTCTAAACACCAGACGTGCCTAAATGCCGATAGCCATGTTTAGGTGTGTTAAAGCATTTCTCTCTTGAACGTGCTGGCCCTAGGTTTTGTTTTTTACCTCTAAACACTTGTAAACGCCTATGTGTACAAGGACACATAGACTAACAGGGGAAGGCGTTTAGAGACAGAAAACAAAAAATGCAAAAGGCCTTTTAAAAAAGTAGCTCTGATCCTCCTCTTCTGAGATGCCCTGGTGGCGCTCCTGGCCCCTCCTCTTCATCAGGTGCCCCAACAGAGTGCCCCATTCCATGGGGGCAGCTGTGCGGATGCACTCCTGATTCCTGCTGCTGCGTTCATTGACACAGACAGCAGGACACAGCCCTGCCCCCCACGTTACTGGATTTGATTGACAGTAGCGGGAGCCAATGGCTCCTGCTGCTATCAATCTATCTAATGAGGACGGAGACAGCGGCTGGAGTCGCTGGGCTCGTGCACGCCACTGGAACGGATGAGCTCAGGTTTGAAAAAGGGGGGCTCTGGGGGAAGTTGCAGCACAGAAGGTTTTTCACTTTGTGGCATAGAATGCATTAAGGTGAAAACCCTTGAGACTTTACAACTCCTTTAATGTTAATCAAGTTATCAAGTCTCCAATTCACCAGGCATCCTTGCTGATATTTGCATGTCATTACTGGACCAAGAAAAGATTTCCTGATGAAGTTGAGACATGGTGCATTCTAGATGTAGAACAATGTATAATGCTCCCTTACTTCAGCTTACAGTGGTCCTTCTTATGATCCTTCTTCTGAGCCTCGTAGGAAAGGTCAACCATGGATAAGTGCCAGCATCAGGCAACAAAGACATACATTTGTTGCAGCAAATCAAGGAACCAAGTGAACTTGCAAAACAAAAACGTTAATTCTCTACAATGAAAGAATTATTTACCTACAATAACCTCTCAAGGAATATCTGGTAACCTTGGCTACAGATAGGCAAAGGTTTATTATAGGTGATATCTCTGTACAAGCAATGAACTAGTTACTCTATGATTTAGTATTCTTTATCATGCAGATTTTAATCTAAAAAATTACTCCATTTAGTTTTACATTCAGAAGAGAAGTGTCATAATTTAATAGGATGTGTATGGGGGGGCACTGATATGACAGGATATGTAAGGGGGTGAGGGGGGGGGCACTGATATGACAGGAACCTTAGACTGTTTCAGAACAGTTCAAGGCTCTTTTCATGGAGAAATGTCCCTGCTGATTCAAGCCTAATGGAATGGATGTCACATCCATACCTATCAGTTTCTGCACAGTGGACAAAGGTTAATTCCTGTCAGCTCAGGGGCAGCTGGATGTAAACAGGCTCTGCTGTCTGTTTACATCAGGCTACCTCCGGTCCGGTCCACCAAAACAGAAAAGCAAACAGACCTTTTTTTTTTTTTTCCCGGACCTGGTTACACGCCAAGGTAGGCATATGTAAACAGACACAAGCCAGTTTACATCTGCCTGCCCACAGGGTTTGATCAACATTCCGAACAGGTTCACCTGAAACACTGACAGGTGGACCTGATGGGAATGCCCATGTGAAGGGGACCTTACAGTGTCCACTCAGAAAGGTGACTCACTGAGCTACCCATCATTAACATGCCGTGCAGTGCTTAGCTTCTAAATATTTTAGCTGTTTGTTAGCACAGACAGTGTTCAAATCCAGTTTACAGTTGATAATGAAGAGCTGCCAGCACAGAACAGACAGAGTTAATTATGTTAAACATTACTCCACATCCCCCCTCCAAAGCAGGGAGAGCTTGGTAGGATTTTAAGCAAGCAAAAAGCAACAATATTTAAATATTTTTAATTGCCTAAATTTTGCATTTTTTTTCAAATCAGCATAAGGGTTGGAACTTACATTCTGTGTGAAATGTCATTTGCGCTGCTGGCTACTCTCTTAGTTGAACGCCAAAGTCCTCTGCTGCCCCCCATGCCCCTGTACCTGTAATCTTCAGTGCTGTGTGGTGTTAATGTGATCAGTTGGACCTATCACAGTCACTTGTCAAGAGTGCTGACTATGCTGCATTTCCCCCTCCTCCATTCATGGAAGTTGTATTATAGCTTCCATCAATGAAAAGCGTTCTATTAGTAGGTGTTATCCAAATTTGGCTGCAAAAGTGGAAATGCACATTAAAAGGCAACATAAAAACGTACAATTTTTTAA
Organism: Glandirana rugosa; assembly: GCA_018402905.1. Taxonomy (NCBI): domain Eukaryota; kingdom Metazoa; phylum Chordata; class Amphibia; order Anura; family Ranidae; genus Glandirana; species Glandirana rugosa. The sequence continues at coordinate 462,130 of BLSH010148082.1, forward strand.
AATAACAACCTTAGGGGAAGCATAAAACCTGCCTCTGAAGGAGGCATCTGTATGATATCTTACAGCAAAAGTGAAAAGAAGCCATTTGCTGCTAAACCGCGCTCCCCGTTGCTTTGCTCAGTTTGTAAATAAAACAAACAAAAAAAATGGCTTTGTGCCCCAAAAAAATGGCTTTGTGCCCCCCCCCCCCCCAAAAATACATACCAGACCCTAATCCGAATATGCAGCCTGGCAGGTCAGGAAATGGAGGGGACAGGCGAACGCTCACCCTCAAACCATACCAGCCCCCCCCAAAGCACCTTGTCCCCATGTTGATGGGGAAAAGGACCTCTTCCCCACTACCCTGGCCGGTAGTTGTGGGGGTCTGCGGGCAGGGGGCTTATCTGAATCTGAAAGCCCCCTGATCCCAGCATGCCATATGTATAAGTATAGGGTCATTCACCAAAAAAAATGTGTAGTGTAAAAATACATTAGACAGTTTTTGACCTAGAGTCCTTTATTTAAAAAAAAAAAAAAAATAAAAACATGTCCCCCGTAGATCCATTTACAACTGCCGCCACTGCATCCTGACAAAAAAAAAGGGTACACTCATGCCGAAGGCTCCAGCTGTCTGCCAGCTCCGCCACCTGACAGTGCTTAAATAAGGGGTGACCCCTCCCCCTCGTGATGTCGTCGGCCAAGGGCATGCTGGGTCAATGACGTCACAAGGGGTGACAGAGCTGGGAGACGCCAGGAGCCTTTGGCATGAGTGGACCTTTTTTTTTTATTTTTCTGGATCGGTGGTGGGGGGCACAGAAACATCCTCCAACTTGGGGATCTGCTCAGGAGGATGGAAATTTACAGTAGGGCCTTTCCTTTGATATAAAAAAAAAGCCTGGAAAATGGCAAGTGGTTTCTATAGTGGGTTTGCTTATTTCAGAACAATGAGCAGAGAAGAAAAACTGTTTTGCCAAGTTTTTAAGCACAGTGTTCTGAAAAATGTACTTGTTTTTTCTATTGCTCTAAATGTTTTAATGTTATGTTTTTAGGACTTAGGCTAGGTTCACACTGCTGCGAACTGTACTGCGAATAGATTGCGTTGCGATTAAATTCGCAAGTCATCTCCAATAACATAGTGTTCTACCAGTGCAGTTCACATTGATGCGTTGCGAATCGAATCCGTGAAGAAAAAGGATCCTGTGCGAGTTTGATCCGTGTGCGATGCAGTGCGTTGCGAATTCAGCTCCATAGACTACAATAGAACACGGATTGAAAATGCAATCTGCCATTCACATCACTGCGATAGCTTCCCCCTCCAACTCCAGCTACAGCTTTGCAGTAGATTCACACCAACACATGTAGAAATCGCACTTGTGTCTGTACTGAAAAAACTTGCATCGCAATTGTATACAATTCGCAGAAAATTTACACCGCAGCAGTGTGAACCTAGCCTTGCACCAAAATGTAAAATTAGATACATGGGTTTTATTTAAGTTGTGTGAATCTTGTGTCAATCATGTTTATCATGTTTTTTTCTTAAAATACTGTAAACAAAGTTGTGGAACACCATTTTTCCACTCTCTGGGAAAAAGTAATCTCTCTATAGGTAAATCTACAAAATTAAGGTGATAGTCAGGTGCATCTGTTTGGACACAGTTAGGCCTCATTGCAGCCATTCTGGATCACTATGGGCCTCAAATAGTTTTACCCTTTACCACAAAGTCATGCTTCTGGCACAAAGATTCAATAAACGTATAACAATGCAATCTAAGAAATTTCCTGAAGTAATCAGTATAAGGTTGCTGAGGTTTGTTAGTTTGCACATCGCTGCAAAGCCATGTCTGGGACTTACAAAACTACAGTGAAGGCCATAAACTCCAAACAAAAAACATGGTGTCCGAAAGATGTAGGACAAAAATGGTCTTTGCCAGGAACCAATAAGACAGAAATCACTAACCAATGAGATCATGTATGTTTGTCTCCCATTTACAAGGAGAAACTTGGATGATACCCTTTTGGTTTGCTTGGAGTGTTGCATGGTCAGAAGTGGCAAAGTGGAAATGTTGATTGCATGGATGGGTTACATTTTGGCTTCCATGATGAACTGTCCATAATAAGAACATAATGCCAATAATAATTTAAGTTAGCAGTAGTGAACTGGCCTTGGAATGTTTTTTACCTTAGGACCCAGACAACTTGCCCGGAAAGAACCATAAACTGCAGTGAGCTGAGCTTAGTTTGGTCAAACAATAATACATCAACATCAAAGTGAATGAAATTGCTTTCATTACTCTATTTCTTAATTTTTTCAATATGGTTTGGGTATTAAACTCCCACACAATTTTATATATTTTCTGAAAGAGGGCCTGTAGAAAAAACATTGGCAACTGCAATTTGTTATGTTGCATGATATATGTGATATAGTTTATTGAATGCATTTTCCAGGAAAAAAATACACTAAAATGACATTTAGTGCACAAAAACACCATATAATATGTAATCTTTGGAAAAACATAATGGGCTTTGAATGAGTAAAAAAATACTCATCTATTTAAGCCTTAAAGTGATTTTTTTAAAATAATAAACATGTTATACTTACCTGCTGCTCTGATCTTCCTCTTCTCATGTCCCTCGACGGCACTCCTGGCTCCTCCCGCCTGCTGAGTGCCCCCATAGCAAGCTGCTCATTCCCAAGCCCCACTCTGTGTGTCCATTGACAACCAGAATGGAGCTTCACTCCCTCCTCACTGGCTGCGACAGACAGCAGTGGGAGCCAATGGCTTCCATTTCTGTCTTTGAGTCAATGAGCAAGGAGAGAGCTGGGAGAGCAGGCTTGGGTAAGCATGGGGGGGGGGGGGGCGCTAAGGGGAGGAGCTCCACACAGAAGGTTTACTTTCCTGCATAGAACAGATGAAGGTAAAAACCTTCAGCCTTTATAACCACTTTAAAATTGTGTGCGCTGGTGAGATAGCAAAACACTATTATATTATATATATATATATATATATATATATATATATATATATATATAATATATAAATATCCATAAGTGCCATTTTAAAATCCTTTACAGGTCTTCCATTTAGATTCATCAATGCATTTTGGCACTAAAATCACTGCTCTCACTCCGACGTTTGTGGCAATGCTTCACATGGGTTTCACATATATGCAAGCTTCCACTCTGCAGCAGGTTTGAACTTGCTTTAACCCCTTGACTACAAGGACTTTTATAAATGTACCTTGGTATACTAGGGGTTAAACCCCTCTTACCTGTTATGCTGTCTTGTCCTGGATTCACATACACACCTGCCCAGCAAGTTCGCTGCTGTCCTGCTTCGATCCACCAATCTACTGCCACAGTCTGAGTCCTTTGCCACCATCTTGGTCCTCCTCAGTCATCTGGATTCCGCTGCTTCTTTTTAGGTTCTTGCAGCCATACCCCAATAACGTGCACGCAGTCTGCCCATTATTCGGTGTGAATTCCTGCTGCTGAAGCCTCTTGGGATATGTAGTGTGGAGGTTGGAGTAAGCATTTTAAAAAGATAGACGAAAAAAAAATGTCTATAGCTCGGGGTGGGGGAGGAGTGCAGGGGATTAAGCTGTTTAGGCAAATGAAGGTCCGCTTTAAGTTGAGTAGTACAAGGCCAGGATGATATACTGACTTTTATGGATTGTAGAGGTCTTTTTATATATGTCACAATATCTCCCTTTTCTTTTAACTTTTTCTGCAGATTTATCGGGCTGTAGTTTGAATGTTTTTCCAATTGGTCTGCTCTTGGCCACAAGTTCAGTTTCTGATAAGATCTCCTCCATCTCTCTGGCTGATAATGAGCTAAAGGGTATAGCGAGCAAATTCTTTACTACTTATCAAAACTTAGAAGGTAAGCAACATTTCATTTAGTTCAGAAATTATGTTATTCTTCAAATAGAAACAAAATACAAACCAAAAGCAAATAAAGTGTAATTGCCACCTCCCTCTTTTTTTGCAAACTGTATATCTGCATAAATCTGTGGTTGTCATTTTTCCATCATATTTGTGTTGGATCAGAGTATTTTGATTTCTTATTTACCTTAACCTGTGCTAAATATAAGAAGCATTTAAAGGATAAGTTCACCTTTCTTTAAATGGAACATGTTACACCATGTTTAGGGTGTACCATGCAGCAAGGTTGCATACATGAGCCAAAGAATTAACTTACATTTGTTTTCTTGCAGTAATTCTCATGTACATCTCCTGTGTCATTTTGTTTCTTTTCAAAAGTAGCTCTTCCGTGCGTCCCTACGCCCCGAACATCCACGTCACTGCACTCCGCTGTCTGGCTATAACCACATTTCCCATCTGCCACTTCAGTAGATGAGTTCCTCAGGGCGTGCCTCCTTCCCCTCCAAGTGCGATCACAGAGGCTCTGAGCTTGCGCTGAGCCAGCTTCCTTCTGTCCCTCTCTCTATCCCAACGCCACAAAGTGACAGACTCGCATCAAAGTGAGAACTTTCTCCAGTCTGTCTTAATGGTGTGTGCTGGTGCTGGAGGAAATATATTTTCTTTCTGATCCCAAGTACAGTGAAAGTGCACATTCATAAATGTGCAATTAGTTTTGGTCCCAATATAAATTCGAATTCATTTTTGGTTATTTGGCATTTTGGATGTATCCGAATCTCCGTTGAAATTCATTTAATTTTGTTTCGTATATTTCCAAATTTTCGTAACTATTCAAAGTAAAAAATGATCAACTGATTCGAATTCTGTGTGAAGAATAGCTGGTCGTTGGGATGCAGGCCAGGAAGCCAGCCACCACGTCCTTAACAACCGTCAGCTATCAGCAGGCTTCTCCACTAACAGCTGAAATGTAAACAAAAGAATGGCAGCAATGAAAAAATTCTAAAAAAGAAAAAAAAAAACAGCATGGGGTCCCCCCCCAATGTATAGCAGGCCCTTTTGGTCTGGTATGGATTTTAAGGGGAACCTCACACCAAAATAAAATAAAAACCCTCAACATGGGCTCTGCGCCCCTATCCCAAAGCACCTTCTCCCAATGTTGATGGGGACACGGGCCTCTTCCCCCACAACCCTGGCTGGTGGTTGCAGGGGTCTGTGGGCTGGGGACTTATCAGAATCTGGAAACTAGGGCCGAAACAACTAATCGATTAATCGACAACTAATCCATTATGAAAATAGTTTTCAACTATTTTCATAATTGATTAGTTGGCCTGCATAGAGAATGCATTATTTGTTTACATATCAGGAAATACATTGCAGCACACATACAGCTCAGTACACCGTCCATATATGTCAGTAAGTGCCTGAGAACTTGTGAATGTGAATGTGTGAGGAGCAATGCCTCATGGGACATGTAGTCCTGGGCAGGAAGTGAGTGGTTCTAAAGGCAGAAGTTTTTTTTACCTTGCTATAGGGGCTCGCTATACTATACTTTGCAGCTAGCTACTGGGGTACTCTGAAGGCAGGAGGAGCCAGAAGCATTGGTGGGGGACCCCAGAAGAGGAGAATCATGGCTGCTCTGTGCAAAACCATTACATATAGCAGATAAGTAGAACATGTTTGTTGTTCAAAAAAAAAAAATCAGTTTAAAGACGGTGCAGGGAAGATCAGCATCTGAACCCAGAGAAGGTGGAGGCTGATAGACTGGAGGTAATAGAAGGCATTACAATTACATTTAAAGTAAACTTTTACCAGTATTGTGCATTATATTTAAAATGATCATATCCATGAAAAAAAAAGTCAGCATTTAGTACTACTTTATTATACAAGATTTATAACCACCTTTCATATAGCTTCATGTCTGACTGCTAGTTAAAATGCCCATATATCCTACTTCTGGGTGTATTTATTATTATATATATAAGTAATATATATTATTACTTTCACTCTTTCACAGTATAAATGAACCCCTTAAAGTAGCGATTATCTGGGGCTATTTTTTGTTTTTTTTTAACCCCATTATGACAGGTGATACAAAAAGAAAAGCATGCTGCTGCTACTAAACATTTTAGGCCTGGTTTGCACCTATGCGCTTTTTGGTGCTTTTTGCAGAAACACACTACAGCTCATTTAACATGGTTACCTATGGAACATGATCACATCTATGCTTTTTTCAGCAGCTGCGTATTTGGAAAGGGTCAAGGACTTTATTTTACTTTAAATTTCTCTTGCTTTAACATTCAGCTTTAAAATGAATGTAATTTATGAACAAAAACCACATATATGGTCTGAAAATTCTTTTGACGTTTTGAAGTTTTTTATTCTGTTCCTTTGAATTTTCCCGCCACTGTTGTAGAAAACGAACATTGATTTGACCCCACTAACAATTAGAAAATCAACAAACATTCTTAAAATTATTTTTTTTTTTTGAAGGAAGACATTGTTTTTGTATGGCCAGCATAAGTGACAGCAAGCGAAGGGAGCTTTTATTAAGCCACCTGCCTATGACAAGGGAGTCTGTCATACATAATATATTACAGTTCTGTCTGAAAATTCGCAAAACAGTCTTTTCATTTTTTTTTCTTTAAAAAAAAAATTGATCTCTGAGTCTGATGATATTTATCAGATTCAACCTCAAATAGTATATACAGTATCTCTGTGCTGTCTGTTATTCTCAGAGTGGATTAGAGATTTTGCTCCCTAACCATATAGTTGGTTATTTATATTTACCACTGCATAGAGATATTGAAGAATAAATTGCCTTTTATTTTAAACTTCACATTTTAATTAAATTATACACCACACTTTTTTTTATAAGGTTATTATCTGATTAAACTCCACAAGGAAAAGGACAGGTGGGGTGTTACTGGAATAAATGTTGCTTGCTTATGCCACTCACCTACTGAGGTACCCCTCAAATTAACCAAAAAATACACTATTAAACAGCAGTGGTGTCCTTGTGTGAGCCACTACCCCAGGAGGTTAGTTAGTGAGGGAATAGACACCAGCAAATAGGAATATAAAAAAATCACTTTAATATTTGCATCATGTAAAATTTACATTTCCAATAAATACAATGCATGTGGACAAGAGTTACACCACTATGCCCTTATGGAGACCAAGGGTCTCCTGGGCAACAGGGACAACACACCGTGAAGACACACACAAGGGGGACACAAAACAAGATAAGAACAGCATCCGGAAGCACAGAAATGGTGGACGGATGAATGCACCACCTGAGGGGGAGGGGAGGGGAATGTGAAATGTCCTTCCAGAGGCCTCTGGTATAAGTGTAGCTGTGGGGTACGAGACCCCGGTGGGAATCCTAGACAGCTCGGGGAGGACCCCGTGTGATATATAATATATCAGGGTATGGCTGAAATGCCTGGCATAATTGGTCAATGAGGACCTGAGCAAAATTAAATAGTCATAATGTGAAGTGGACTCAATAGAGGTTGATGGTTGACCCCTGGGTAGTATTGCTGATAAGTTGGCAAGTACTGATAAGTACTGTGCACTCACAGTACACTGACTGTGATTGCAATGCTTTCCAGGCTATAATGGTTTCAGTTTCTCAATGCATCTTTTTTTCTGGGCTCACCAGTAGTGCATTTATGCGATTTTAGAAATCCTTTAACTGCATCAATGTGTTTTGTTCCTGTAATGCAGTAGAGGTTGTATGCTATTGCTAATCCGGAGGTCTTATAAATAGAGTTGAGCGAACCTCTGGAAGTTCGGGTTCTGCTGGTCCGGCCGAACTTCGGGACAAAGTCCGGGTCCGGGTCCGGACGGAACCCGAACGATCGCACGGACAACGAACTCCATTGAAATCAATGGGGACCCGAACTTTTAGGCACAAAAATGGCTGTAACAAAGTCCTGGAAAGCCCTAGAGGGCTGCAAAAGGAAGTAAAATGGGGGTAAGGGTAGGGCAAGTGCCCTACAAAAAAATGGGGACAGGGAAATAACTTTAAATATTTTTAAAAAAATAAAAACATAAAAAAAGCAAAAATGGAGGTGAATGTGGATCATCTTCAAACTGTGTCTGAAAAGTATTAATTAACGGTAGAAGCCATATAACTGTTCTAAAATCATCTTCAAACTAGGGCAAGTGCCCTACAAATAAATGGGGATAGGGAAAAT
>BLSH010148082.1:473247-510189 GCA_018402905.1 Glandirana rugosa
TCTACGACATATATGATAAACTCCAACTTAGACTATTTATAGTAGTCTGAGTCTCTAGTTAAAAAAATAAATTTCTTTTTTTTAATTTTCAGACAAAACGCTTAAAAGTCTGTCTTGACATTATATAATACATACTGTCTGAGGGAACAGTATCCGTCCACCGAATTGGTGAAGGCCTGGCGGCATGAAAGCGGCGGGAGGGGGGGCACCTCTCCCGCCGCTGATAAAAGTGATCTTGCGGCGAATCCGCCGCTAAGATCACTTTTATCTGACGCAGAATCGCTTCCTGAAAAAAAAAGATACCGGGGTTATGGTAGCTATCTGCTACCATAACAACGGTATTCCACTTCAAAGTACCGCCGTCAAACGACGTACGGCGGTCCGGAAGTGGTTAAGCCACCTGCCTATGACAAGGGAGTCTGTCATACATAATATATTACAGTTCTGTCTGAAAATTCGCAAAACAGACTTTTAATTTTTTTTCTTTAAATAAAAAAATTGATCTCTGAGTCTGATGATATTTATCAGATTCAACCTCAAATAGTATATACAGCATCTCTGTTCTGTCTGTTATTCTCAGAGTGGATTAGAGATTTTGCTCCCTAACCATATAGTTGGTTATTTATATTTACCACTGCATAGAGATATTGAAGAATACATTGCCTTTTATTTTGAACTTCACATTTTAATTAAATTATACACCACCCTTTTTTTGATAAGGTTATTATCCGATTAAACTCCACAAGGAAAAGGACAGGTGGGGTGTTACTGGAATAAATTTTGCTTGCTTATGCCACTCACCTACTGAGGTACCCCTCAAATTAACCAAAAAATACACTATTAAACAGCAGTGTTGTCCTTGTGTGAGCCACTACTCCAGGAGGTTAGTTAGTGAGGGAATAGACACCAGCAAATAGGAATATAAAAAAAATCACTTTAATATTTGCATCATGTAAAATTTACAGTTCCAATAAATACAATGCATGTGGACAAGAGTTACACCACTATGCCCATATGGAGACCAAGGGTCTCCCGGGCAACAGGGACAACACACCATGAAGACACACACAAGGGGGACACAAAACAAGATGAGAACAGCATCCGGAAGCACAGAAATGGTGGACGGATGAATGCACCACCTGAGTGGGAGGGTAATGTGAAATGTCCTTCCAGAGGCCTCTGGTATAAGTGTAGATGTGGGGTACGAGACCCCGGTGGGAATCCTAGACATCTCGGGGAGGACCCTGTGTGATATATAATATATCAGGGTATGGCTGAAATGCCTGGCATAATTGGTCAATGAGGACCTGAGCAAAATTAAATAGTCATAATGTGAAGTGGACTCAATAGAGGTTGATGGTTGACCCCTGGGTAGTATAGCTGATAAGTTGGTGTGGATGTGAGTCCCGCATCATTATGGGTGGTGTAATATTACCAGGTTGTGGGATAAGCAGACATAGTTGTGCCTCCTGGTTGCATGTCCAGATGAAGCTACGCTACTAGCATAGTGAAACGCGTTGACGTCACGAGCATGACGTGATGTCACGGATAGAGGACGGAAGACCCTGGTGAATGACAATGATGCGGGACTCACATCCACGCCAACTTATCAGCGATACTACCCAGAGGTCAACCATCAACCTCCATTGAGTCCACTTCACATTATGACTATTTAATTTTGCTCAGGTTCTCATTGACCAATTATGCCAGGCATTTCAGCCATACCCTGATATATTATATATCACACGGGGTCCTTCCCGAGCTGTCTAAGACTCCCACCGGGGTCCCGCACCCCACAGCTACACTTATACCAGAGGCCTCTGGAAGGACATTTCATTCCCCTCCTCTCCTCCTCAGTCCACCATTTCCGTGCGTCCGGACGCTGTTCTTATCTTGTTTTGTGTCCCCCTTGTGTGCGTCTTCACGGTGTGTTGTCCCTGTTGCCAAGGAGACCCTTGGTCTCCATATGGGCGTAGTGGTGTAACTCTTGTCTACAATAAATACATGTATTTATTGGAACTGTAATTTTACATGATGCAAATATTAAAGTGATTTTTTTATATCCCTATTTGCTGGTGTCTATTGCCCGTCCCTCACTAACTAACCTCTTGGTCCTTAGTGGCTCACACAAGGACATCTTTGCTGTTTAATAGTATTATCCAATTAATCCGTCAATCAAAACAATAATCGGCCAACTAATCGATTATGAAAATAATTGTTAGTTACAGCCCTACTGGAAACCCCCTTTAACATGGGAGCCCCCAGATACTGCCCCCCCCCCCCGCTCTATGTGAATGAGTATGGGGTACATACAGTTGTGCTCATAAGTTTACACACCCTGGCAGAATTTATGATTTCTTGGCCATTTTTCAGAGAATATGAATGGGAACACAAAAACATTTCTTTCACTCATGGTTAGTGTTTGGCTGAAGCCATTTATTATCAATCAACTGTGTTTACTCTTTTTAAAACATAATGACAACAGAAACTACCCAAATGACCCTGATCAAAAGTTTACATACCCCAGTTCTTAATACCGTGTATTGCCCCCTTTAACATCAGTGACAGCTTGAAGTCTTTTGTGGCATTTGTGGATGAAGCTCTTTATCTTCTCAGATGGTAAAGCTGCCTATTCCACTTGGCAAACAGCCTCCAGTTCCTGGAAATTCTTGGGCTGTCTTGCATGAACTGCACATTTGAGATCTCCCCAGAGTGGCTTAATGATATTGAGGTCAGGAGACTTAGATGGCCACTCCAGAACCTTCACTTTATTCTGCTGTAGCCAATGACAGGTCGACTTGGCCTTGTGTTTTGGATCACTGTCATGTTGGAATGTCCAAGTACGTCCCATATGCAACTTCCTGGCTCATGAATGCAAATGTTCCTTTTGTATTTTTTGATAACATACTGCATTCATCTTGCCAGCAATTTTGACAAAATTTCCTGTGCCTTTGCAGCTCACACATCTCCAAAACATCAGCGATTCACCTCCGTGTTTCATAGGCCTTGTTGACTCCTCTCCAAATGTAGAGTTTATGGTTGTGGCCAAAAAGCTAAATTTTGGTCTCATCACTCCAAATGACTTTGTGCCAGAAGGTTTGAGGCTTGTCTCTATGCTGTTTGGCGTATTGTAAGCGGGATACTTTGTGCTAGGAATTGCCACGGGATGACATCAGATGTCAGGCTCCAATCTCCATATGCATTGCGTCCCGGGTGTGCACTTCATTGAAGTCCACACCCGGGATCGCAATGTGTATGGAGATTCAGTGATGAAGTCCATACCCAGGACACAATGCGTGTGGAGATTCAGTGATTATATCCACATCCAGGACACAACGCATATGGAGATTGGAGCCTGACATCTGCCGTCATCCCGCGGCCATTCCTAGCTATACAGCGTTAAACCGTTGTACATTTTTTAACTTAATACCAGCTGGCATGACTTCAGTGCGTTTTATGTGAGGGTAATTACATTTGTTTTAGAAGGAATAAAGGAGTTTTAGACAGAGAGCACTAGATGTTGTATCTTCTGTTTCATATCACCACTATCCTATGAATACATCTCTGGAGGGGAGAGCCGGGTAAAGAGAACAGAAGCATAATACAGCATACAGATCGAATTACTTCTCTAAAGGGAACAGCTTTTTGTGACTTGCTGATAAAACAGAAGTCATAACGTGGGGTGAGAGGACAGAGAGCACAGGTGGAGGATTGCATGGGTACTTTAGGTACAGTTTTTGTATCTTATTGTGTTATATGCACAGAGGTGGAAGATGATGAATTATGGACGCTTTTGAGAGATTTACTTTTGGCACTTTTTTGTATTTTTTATTCTTTTTTTAATTATATGGACATTTTACACTGATTCAAAAATAAAACTCAAAAATAAAAAAGAATACCGCGCTAGAAATAACGATACCTAATGACTAGCAGCAACAATGTAAGGTGCGATACTTCACCATAAAGCAAACAGATATTCAATAAGGCTGTTGCGCTAACTTAATGTGGATAAAGACGTTATAACTACAGTGAAACACCAAAATTAAATAAATCATGAATTGACATAAAATTATTTTAGGGAAAAAAACCCTTATGAATTCCTCATATCCCATATATCACAAATGCAAAAATGTGACTGTGCAAACCATATACAGATAACATAAATTGTGCATATAAACTGACAAGAAAAAAAAGGTTTTTTGCAAAAATATTGTCCATAAATCATTCAATTGGGGACTGATAAAGTAAAAAACCGGTTTCTCTACACAGCACCACCAAATAAAAAGTTTAATTTATAGACACTGGCATATTATTAAGAACGATCCAGTACTGGGTGAGATTTTGCCAGACAAACCCAAGGTAGTATTTAGAGGAGTTCCCTCACTTAGAGATAAACTGGCGCCAGGGGTGGTGGACCCTCCGACTTATAGACCTACTTTTTTTGGGAACATTACGGGCTTTCATAGATGTGGAAGATGTGCAGTTTGCCAGATTAATGAAATTAAAAATAGGAAAACTACTACGTTTAGACCTAATACTACCTTTCAAAATTTTACAATAAAATCCTTTATAACATGCAATACCACGCATGTGGTGTATCTCATCACTTGCCCGTGTGGGCTTCACTATGTGGGGAGGACTGTAAGGCCCCTGCAGGTGAGGCTCAAAGAGCATATAGCGAATATCAGAAAAGGATTTAAAGACCATCCCCTCTCCAAGCATTATCGTGATAAGCATGAGAGGAATCCGATGGGAACTTCCTTTCTAGGGATCGATGTATTGCAGGTGCATTGGAGGGGAGGGGTCAAAAGAAGGGAGATATCCAAGCTTGAAATGAGCTGGATTTATAGATTACAGTGTTTAAGACCCAAAGGACTAAATGCTGATATTGAAATAAATGCATTTATTGATAATTCTTAACCAGCTCAGAGAAGTGATATCACCCCCAATCAGCCCCTGACTGCTGACTGGAAGGGAATGGATATTAACTGATGTCCTTCTCAAAGAGGGAGGTACTGAACCTGAATGTAGAATATGTCCCAAACATCTGGTTATTTAAAACACATAGCTGGGAAGGGTGGCTATATATAAAATAAAAAGATTAATTTTTTCTGAGGAAACATCGAAAATATATATCTAATTGTTTGTCTATGCATTTCTATATAAGTATGCACTTTGGGGAAATTATATTCAGTAGATTATGTTTGCTGGGATATATTATAGGTTATCTATAGGGCTAGAATGAATATTAATATTATCATTTTTTGTTGTTTTATTATATTTTAAAAAAAAATGTTATTCCTATTTTTTTAATTTATGGGAGACCCCTGTTTATGGAGGTCCTTGAAATGTTGTGTGAATATGTAAATGTCAATTGCCCGTCAAAATGGCAGTTTATAATTATGACTGTTGCATATGGTTAGGGATGGGAAATAGTTTACCCGCTATCCATTTATATACATTTGTCTTTTGGGTATGTGGGTAATGATTACACAGTTTCTATCCCGGCATTATTGTTAATAGCATCTCTCTATGCCTATAGGCATGCTGATCCGCCCTGGGAAGAGCGCACAAATGTCACTGAAGGGTTACAACTTCATGATTTCAAAGTGAGGCTTGGAACAGGGCGGGAGACATGCCGAGGCTTGGAGCGCACACAGTAGTATATAGCGTGGTGACGTGGAACGTTGCCCGTGCCCCAGGAAGACGTGACCTATCACGAAACATGTAGGGCGGAGCTTACGTGCTGACGTCACCACGCCATACAGTCTATCTGAGGAGGACGGGTTCTGGTTTGTTTGTATCTGCCGGCTTTTCAATGCGCATTTATTGATGTCCAAATGTGAGTACCCTGGATTTTAGTACATGTTTTAATAAACCATTTTGCAGTTTTACACTATGTGGCCCTTATTTTCTTTAAATATGTGGTGAGCGATACCGCTGATCCTGGCTTTCTACACCATCCCTGTTGATCCGATGAACTCCTAGGAGCAGAGAAAGATTCATGTCCTTGGACCCTGCAGAGGGCTATATCTGCAAGCGCTGTTGACCCGTGCTAGAAATAGTGGGTCTGGGTTTCTGGTAAGGGTTTTTTACCCCTCATTTTTTCACTGAGGTGTCTGCGTGATCGGTGGTGGTGGAAAAGTGGACTCAAGCCTACTTCTTTTAATAAGCACTGGATCTAAGACTGCTGTACCTTTCAATGTACACAGAATTTAGGACTGTCATACTTTATCAGTCCCCAATTGAATGATTTATGGACAATATTTTTGCAAAAAAACTTTTTTTTCTTGTCAGTTTATATGCACAATTTATGTTATCTGTATATGGTTTGCACAGTCACATTTTTGCATTTGTGATATATGGGATATGAGGAATTCATAAGGGTTTTTTTCCCTAAAATAATTTTATGTCAATTCATGATTTATTTAATTTTGGTGTTTCACTGTAGTTATAACGTCTTTATCCACATTAAGTTAGCGCAACAGCCTTATTGAATATCTATTTTACACTGATTGACTATATTACAGAGTATGAGATATTGTATATAATATGAGATAATTTTGCACTTGCACTTTGTTTATTATCTAGTTGCACTGCACTACTATGGATGTTTATGATTGTTAAAAGTGAGGTGAAAACACTTTTTGGTGCTGGCGGCAATGAATTTTTATATCTTTTTTACATAATTTTTCACAATGTCTATATTTTTTTTTACTTTGTTTAGGATTTAGGTAGATATAATTGCAAATAAGGGGTTGGACTGATTAACATATACACGTTTATTTTAACTGAATATCCTTATCTCAGGTACCGACACCAGTTTAAGGCCTCATACACACGGGCGTATTTTGACGCCGGCGTCTACTGACGTTTTTTAGCTGCTCCCCATGTTAGTCAATGGCCACATAAAATACGTCGGCGTTTTTGAGCTGTAGATGGCGTCGGCGTATCAGAGAACCCACGACCAGCGCGTTCCTTGGCTGCAACGACGTCAAAAAGCGCCGCAAAACGCCACGAGACGCCAACAGACGCCAACAAACGCCACCTAATATTGTACCGGCGTTTTCCGGCGTTTTTTGACGCCGACGTTTTTAGGTTGAAAAATAGCAGAGGAATGATTTTTTTAAAAAAAACGTCTATTGACGCCGACGCTCACTAGCGCTCAAAAACGCCAATGCATAACGCCGAAAAACGTCGACTTTATCTCCTTGACGTCGGGCCCGACGTTTTGTTTATTATTTTATATACGCCCGTGTGTATGAGGCCTAAAAGTAAAGTCTGCAAAGCCTCAGCATTGCACTCACAGTACACTGACTGTGATTGCAATGCTTTCCGGGCTATAATGGTTTCAGTTTCTCAATGCATCTTTTTTTTCTGGGCTCACCAGTAGTGCATTTATGCGATTTTAGAAAAAGGTAAACTTATCCTTTAACTGCATCAACGTGTTTTGTTCCTGTAATGCAGTAGAGGTTATATGCTATTGCTAATCCGGAGGTCTTATAAAGCATTAGCACATGTTACTCTTCAGGTGCAATACATTTGTTGTGGTCCTAGCTTAAAAGGTGGAAAACTCAAAAAGCATAATTTTAGGTAATATCAACTGGTATGTGCTTTATAACAATGTGTTTTTTTTACCAAGATTCTGCTCTGCATTTTAACCAATCAGCTTTCAGGTTTTTTTTTGTCAAAGCTTAATTGAGCAAGCTGAAATTAGACGCCGATTGGCTACCATGCACAGCTGCACCAAATTTTGCACTCTCCAGTTTTAACAAATCAACTACAATATGTATAAATGTGTCACATAGAATATTGTAGAATGATGTTAAAACAAACTTCTGTCAAATATATTTCAGTTGATATGTACTGTGTTATCACAGCGGGGTTGACAATACCTTTCAGTGACATTACAAACAAAACAAAGTCATACTTCTTTTCTTTAATATTTCCATTAAAGCATGTTAGATTATTGGTTTCTTACATTAGGATGCTTGCAGAGCTCATCACAATTCCCTTTCATTTTCTTTACTCCTACATAGTGTCCTTCTTCATGCTGTGTTATTTAATGAGCCACAAATATTACTAGACAGGTAGAGGGGAAAGTCTCGGCATGGGTGACAGACAGCCTTAGTTCAGAGCAGACCTTTGACTACTATTTGAGAATAAGTCAGTCATACTATAGTCTGCTGCACTATACACTGTATCCTGTGGAACAATGATGGGGAGATGCACAGAGAGATCCTATTTTTAATCTGCACCTCTATCTATTTAATGACTGTAGCAGGGAGTGATTCCGCATGCCGAGTGCCTTCCGTGAAGCCAGTGGGAAATTGCGAGGAGTGTCAGTTTGTTTCTGTCCCATCTACAGTGCCGTAAAAATGTATTCATACCCCTTGAAATTTTTCTCATTTTGTCATGTTACAATCAAAAACATAAATGGATTTTATGTGATAAACCAACATAAAGTGGCACATAATTGTGAAAAGAAAATGATAAATGGTTTTCAAATTTTCTTTACAAATAAATATGTGAAAAGTGTGGCGTGCATTTAGAAACATAGAAAAGTGACCGCAGAAAAAGACTGAGTAGTCCATCGAGTCTGCCCCATTTGTATCCAGCCCCCCTGATTTAATACTTTGTAGAACTACCTTTCATTGCAATTACAGCTGCAAGTATTTTTGTTTATGTCTACCAGCTTTGCACACCTAAAGAGTGACATTTTTGCCCATTCTTCTTTGCAAAATAGCTCAAGCTCTGTCAGATTGGATGGGGAGCGTCTGTGAACAGCAATTTTTAAGTCTTATCACAGATTCCCAATTGGATTCAGGTCTAGACACATGAATATGCTTTGATCTAAACCATGCCATTGTAGCTCTGGCTGTATGCTTAGAGTCATTTTCCTGCTGGAAGGTGAACCTACGCCCCAGTCTCAAGTCTTTTGCAGACAGGTTTTCATCTAAGATTGCCCTGTATTTGGCTCCATCCATCTTCCCATCAACTTTGTCCAGCTTCCCTGTCCCTGCTGAAGAAAAGCATCCGCACAACATGATGCTGCCACCACCATGTTTCACAGTGGGGGCGGTATGTTCAGGGTGATGTGCAGTGTAGTTTTCCGCCACACATAGCGTTTTGCTTTTAGGCCAAAAAGTTCAATTTTGGTCTCATCTGACCAGAGCACCTTCTTCCACATGTTTGCTGTGTCCCCCACATGGCTTCTCAAAAACTGCAAACGGGACTTCTTATGACAATCACTTTCTTTTTGCCACTCTTCCATGAAGGCCAGATTTGTGGAGTGCACAACTAATAGTTGTCCTGTGGACAGATTCTCCCATCTGATCTGTGGATCTCTGCAGCTCCTCCAGAGGTACCATGGGCCTCTTGGCTGCTTCTACAATTAATGCTCCCCTTGCCTGGCCTGTCAGTTTAGGTGTATGGCCATGTCTTGGTAGGTTTGCAGTTGTGCCATACTCTTTCCATTTTCGGAGGGTGGATTGAACAGTGCTCCATTAGATGTTCAAAGCTTGAGATATTCTTTATAACCTAACCCTGCTTTAGACTTCTCCACAACTTTATCCCGAACCGGTCTTGTGTGTTCCTTAGCCTTCATGATGCTGTTTATTCACTAAGGTTCTCTGACAAACCTCTGAGGGCTTCCCAGAACAGCTGTATTTATATTGAGATTAAATTACACACACGTGAACTCTATATTTACTAATTAGGTGACTTCTAAAGGCAATTGGTTCCACTAGATTTTAGTTAGGGGTATCAGAGTAAAGGGGGCTGAATACAAATGCATGCCATACTTTTCAGATATTTATTTGTAAAAAATTTGAAAACCATTATCATTTTCCTTTCACTTCAAAATTATGTGACTCTTTGTATTGTGTTGATCTATCACATAAAATCCCAATAAAATACATTTACGTTTTTGGTTGTAACATGACAAAATGTGGGAAAAAATGGATATGAATACTTTTTCAAGGCACTGTACAAGAGCTGGGTTCAAAGGAAACCAGCATAGATTTGTAAACAGGTAAGTATATAATGTCAAACAATTGGAACAATGTGTGTTGGAATTTTTTTCTCTTTGTTATACAAAGATGGCATGAAGTCTTCTATTTTGAAAATGTTGAATTTGGCAAACCAGAGTTTGTGGCAGAGTAACTGATTTTTTTCCTTAAAGAGAGGATGCAAGCTTTGACTAAGGATGGGCTTGACCGTTTTCGCAACTGCACAAGCCCGAGCCTGCCAGTAAGTTTACACTGCGCAGCGCTAATCACAGGCAGTGAGACATTTCCCGATGCATGGCTGCAGCGACCGGGAAATGTCTCACTGCCTGTGATTAGCGCTGCACAGTGTAAGCTTTCTGGTGGGCTCGGGCACGTGCAGTTGCAAACACACCCAACCCATCCTTCGCTTTGACTAAGGCCTCATATACACTGCTGCCTCCAAACAGACGTTTAGATCCATTTGGGCATTTTTTTCAGCTGCCCCTGAACTCATCTAATGTTCTCTTATCAGTACATGTACACAGAAGTTGTATAAGGTAGTTTCCAGGCAGTTGAGTTTAGAAGCATTTCTTGTAAAGCAAAAAAATGCATTCAGACGGTTGTTCAGAGGCATTTGAAATGCCAAATGCCTGTAACAGCTTGTAAACACGCCTAAACGCGGTAACTCATGTCTAGGAGTGTTTCATTTACAGGCCTTTCCATTAAAAAAAATAAAGATTTTTTTTTTAAAAAATGCTCCTAGACGCGAACGCAGCAAAATGCCGTTAAACGCAGCATGCAAAATGCGACAAAACTGACGTTTTAGACACCGGTTTCTAGCTGTCAAGATCAAATGTTCAGGGGAGGTTGAAAAGCATCCCGTGTGCTTGGAGCCTAAGTGTCCAATGAGAGATGGGTTGAATTCGTCGGTATATTGTTTATGTGAAATAAGTAGCAGGCAGGATTCATGCTTAGTTCGACAGGATTTGTGTGCTCATTTAATTGCTCTGTCTGTTTGTGCTGTTGTAAACATATTTTAAGCCTCCACATTGGGCCGATTTGACATGCAGTTTGGCATGTCAAATCGCATGCCAAATCGGAGCCTATTGCCGACAACGGCACCATCCGAATCGTTACGATGCTGACTTTGCAGCACTGCACCGATTCCCAAAAGGAGTTCCTGCACTACTTTTGGCGACTTGGGGGTGATTTCAATAGACATCTGAGTTAAGCAGAACGTGCACAATTTCAAACCCGCATTCATTGTGAACCTAGGCTAAAAGCTTGCATATACAGAGTGTTATAAAATCAGCATCTAGGACGGTGATAAGCTTATGTTGGAAAGGCAGCAGGTGGGACATTGGAGATATGTCTCTAATGAGGTCTTTGAATGGGGTGGTGGACCTTGTAAGTTGAACGTGTCCCAGAATCCTCATTAGGAAATTATGGAGTTGGTAAGCAAATTATGCATCAAATAGTGGGGGCCAGTGAAGTAGATTTTATATTTCACCATGTTTTAGCCAGCCAGTGGTTGAGTCTATGTTGACAGTCAAAAGGCATTTAAAGCCTAAGTTTAGCTTAAATTGCCAACCTAAAAATCATATCATTAATGGCGGGAGCAAAACCGCAGGAGGCACTGGAGGGGGACCACAATGCAGGCCTGTTTGATTTGTTTAAGCTACATGATGGTACTAGTCGACCACGCAGGTGAGATGTAACACTATATCGTGGGAGTGCAGGTTGGGTAGACCTATTCCCCTATATTTTTTAAAAAGGGTAAGGAGGGGCTCAGGGTAAGTATTAAAGGGAGACTGGGGAGGCTGCTACACACAAAGTTTTTTTTTTTTATCTTAATGCATGCATTAAGATAAAAAAAACCTTCTGCCTTTATAACCCCTTTAAGGTTATGGTTATTAAAGAAGACTCTTTAATACACATTCGTGAGCTTCGCTTAGAGTCGGAGGATTTGGGTCTAGGTCAGCTTTAGTCTGGAAGTAAAAGCCAAATTTCCTAGAGATGTCTGTAATGATTATGGGATATTTAGGGAGGGCTTCACTGAGCCACCTTGAGCACAGTTTACATTAGGGTAGAGCTAGCATTAAATGGATAGGAGCATGATCAGACAGGAAAAGTGTATCTATGGATGTAGATTGTTTAGTTATTTATGTGGAATGAAGTAATCCAGGTGCTAATACGTTTGATGTAGTCCAGAGAGGAAAGTGTAAATGAATTTCAGTAAATGAGTAAGGCACCAGGTATCTACCAGATGGATAAAGTGGAGTTTGGCTTTAACTTCTTATGGTTTGAGAAGGAGAGGTGGGAAGCTTCCCCCCAAAGACCTTGAGGAGGGGATAAAATGTGGAATAGAAATCTCCTTCCGCTATCAGCATGCCATCTGTATGTTACAAAATAACCTCAAGCAGTTAAGTCTATGTTGGCCACATATGCTTTGACTAGGGTCATAATGCTGTCACCTGTCTTCCCTTGACTAGAAAGTAATGATATAGATCATCTTGTATATGTAAAATTGGTGTCCAATGGATCAACTTCACTATTAGGATGGCTGAGTCCTAGAGTAGGGTGAAAAGCAGCGCTTGAGGAAAAGGCCAAGATTCTAAAGAGGAGAAAACAGATGAGACAGAAGAAGGGGGGTTGGGATCTGTTATAACATATAGAGAGGCTGTGAATGGGTTATAGAGGAGGGAGGGATAGTAAAGGATTGGGTTTTTGTGTTGTCGGATCTTTGGAGGATGGATGAGAGGAGGACAGGGAGCTAGTTGCCCTGCCTTTGAACACTGTGCTTAGCTTCCCTGTGTGCCCTAATGAAAAGTGAGCATCCTACGTGGGGTAGGAGGTCTGGGATTGGTTTGCTGAGAAGCTTCACCATATAAGCTAAAGGTGAGGATGTCTAATATATAAATGAGACCTTATGAGTTTATTATATAGGTACGGGGACTCTCTGTTGAAAGGTGGGCCTGGAGGAACATGTCATAAAAGATCATTATGAACAAGATCTACAAACTAACAAAAATCAGCATACAAACAGGTACCTATAACCTGGGAGATTGTGACCCTGGATAATGGGCAGAACTCTTTCAGGGAGGGTAGCTAGGTCTCAGCGTTTGGCCTCTTCACTTGGGTCGGGGGACACTAGCATCAAGGGGAAGATTTGCTTATTTGCCTCCCTCCCCCCTTTTTTACGTTTTTATTTTTTAGGGGGAGTGGGTACCTGGTTGTGACAGGTACCTGCTCCCACTTATAATCAGTTTGCCACCGCGATCTGAGCGGCAGTTCATGCCACCTTCCCCCGCAGCCATCTGGGACACGTCCCAAAAAGACAATTTATGAAGTGCAGCACGGCTCACACATGCACATTGGGAAGCTGCCTGTGAAGCCACAAGGAGTCACAGCCGGCTTCAAAAGTAAACATGCTAGCGCATGCATCCAAAGATGGCCAAAGAGCTGGCTCAGGTGAGGACCGCACTGGATCCCTGGACAGGTAAGTGCCCTATTAAAAGTGAGCAGCTACAGTATTTGTAGCTGCTGAAGTTTAATTTTTTTTGGCTCTAGGTTGAAGAACCACGTTAACCTGGACAATCTTGAAGTTTGTAAATTACTTTGCGAGGATGCCCGCACATTTACAATACTGTGCAAAAGTTTTGGACAGGTGTGAAGAAATGCTGTACAGTAAAATGCTTTCAAAAACCTACATATTTTATTTTTTAGTTTTTTATCAATTTACCAAATGCAAAGTGAACAAACAGAAGAAAAATCTAAATCAAATAAATATTTGGCGTGACTACCCTTTGGCTTCAAACCATCATCAATTCTTCTAGGTACACACAGTGCTTGTGTACAGTTTTTGGAGGAACTCAGCAGGTAGATTGGTTCAGACATCTTGGAGAACTAACCACAGATATATATGTGGATGTAGGGTGCCTCAAATCCTTCTGTCTACTTATGTAATTCCATACAGACATGATGACATTGAGATCAGGGCTCCGTGGGGGTTAAAGTGTATGTAAACCCTCACATATACCCAGTGAAGTGAACAGCCTCAGATGATACACAGAGATGAAACAAATCTCTCAATATACGTTTTATATGCATATCTGCTGTCTTCAACTGTATATATCCTTTAGAAAGTGTTCTTTGTGTTATGGTTTTTACTCTCCCTGATTATCATTGCATAAAGCCTGGGCATACAGCCAAGACAGCTGATTGGAGGAAAGGCACACACCCCCTCTCCTCATAGGTACAGACTCTCAGCTCTCTTCTTTGTTTAGTTCATGGCACTGCTAATCTATTTATAGCTCCCTCTCCCTCTCCAACACCAAACTCCAGCTGCTTTTAGAAGAAGTGAGCAAGAGACAGCTACGGTACACAGTGCTTTGAAGAGAGATAATAAAACACTGCAAATCTATGTGCCCAGCTCAAATTTCATGAATGAGGTTTACATCCACTTTAAACCATCACTTCCAGGGCTCCTTGTTCTTTACGCTGAAGATATTTCTTCTTTGGGCCAATCACATGACTCTCTGATGGTATGACATGATGAATAAGTATCTGCCTATATTTTTCAGCATTGCAGACATCATTGATGGGGCAGTGTTGAGGACCGTAGTTTCCTCAAGGAAACTTAATGCAGCAGATAAAAGACCCATCATGCTTACATCCCTTCGACATTGGAAGATGTCCAGCACTCCAGCAGTGCCATCAGCACAGAAATGGCAGAAACCAGTAGGACCCAGGTACATCCATCTACTGTTTGTCTGGCCAGAAGTGGTCTTCGTGGAAGAACTGGAGCCAGAAAGCCATATCTCTGACGTGGAAACAGGGTTACGCTATTATACTATGCACAAAAAACATAGGAACTGGGTTGCAGAAAAATTGCAGAAGGTGCTCTGGACTGATGAGTCAAAATTAGAAATATTTGGCTGTAGCAGGAGACAGTTTTGTTCGCTGAAGGTCTGAAGAGCGGTACAACAATGTGTCTGCAGGCAACAGTGACGCATGGTGGAAATTCCTTCCAAGTTTGGAGTTGCATTTCTGCAAATGGAGTTGGAGATTTGGTCAGGATCAATGGTGTCCCTAATGCTGAGAAATACAGGCAGGTAATTATACATTATGCCATACCATCAGGGAGGCGTGTTATTGTCCCCAACTTATTCTGCAGCAGGACAATGACCCCACACATACAGCCAATGTCATTAAGAACTATGTTCAGTGTTAAGAATAACGAGGAGTCCTAGAAGTGATGGTTTGGTCCCCACAGAGGCTTGATCTCAACATCATGAAGTCTGTCTGGGATTACATGAAGAGACAGAAGGATTTTTGGCAGCCCACATCCACAGAAGATCTGTGGTTAGTTCTCCAAGATGTTTGGATCAACCTACCTGCCAAGTACCTTCAAATTCTGTGTGCATGAACACTGTGTGTACCTAGAAGAATTGATGCTGGTTTGAAGCCAAAGGCTTGTCACACCAAATATTGATTTGATTTGGATTTCTCTAATATTAATTTACTTTCCATTTTGTTAATTGGATAAGATATAAACTATTAGCACTTGTATTTCTGAAAGCATTCTTAATTTACAGCATTTTTTCACACCTGCCTAAAACTTTTGCACAGTACTGTACTTCCTTGAATTCTGCGACACACATTCACAAATGCCCACATTCACAATACAAATACACATACACATACACATACACATTCACAAATACAAAAAGTAGGGATTGCTGTGTCACAGAGCCTGCCTTCTGAACCATAGAGCTGCTGAAAGGAGAAGTTTCAAGGGGCAGATCCAGTACAGGAATGACTTCTTGCAGGCAGCAAGATAGCATGGGATATGTAGTCCTTAGAAATTGAAAGTAAACAGCAGAGGAGAAGCTGCAAAGGTTGCAGGGAATCCAAAAAAGATTTTCAAACATAACTGTTTGTATTGCTATTACAATGCTGTTGGTATAACATGAAATTGTATACTGTGAAACATTTATTATATTTATTATAGTGGCTTACCAATCTCAGATGTGGTGGTTGCGTTAGTTTAATTTTTTTACGCTTTCTTCTATTTTCATCTGGTGATCTCGCCAGTAAGTTACTATTATTATACAGGATTTATATAGAGCCAACAGTTTACACAGCGCTTTACAACTTGAGGGTAGACAGTACAAATACAATACACTTAAATACAGTAGGAATCAGAGGGCCCTGCTCGTTAGAGCTTACAATCTAAGAGGGAAGGTCAAGAGATACAAGAGGTAATAACTGTGGGGGATGTGCTAATAGAGAAGATAAATGTACAGTTGTTAGGTGGGAGCCAGATAGGCTTCTCTAGGCAAACTAGCAGAAAGTCGGACAGATTGGGGTAGAGCATTCCAGAGGATGGGAGAGGCTCTGGAGAAGTTCTGGAGGTGAGCATGGGATGAGGTGACAAGGGAGCTAGAGAGCAGGAGGTCTTGGGAGGAGCGAAGAGATTGATTTGGTTGGTATTTTGAGACCAGGTTAGTGATGTAGCTGGGGGCCAGGTTGTGAATTGCTTTATAAGTTATTGTTAGTATCTTGAATTTAATATGTTGGTTGAGTGGCAGCCAATGTAGAGATTGACATAGGGGTGTAGCAGATGCCGAGCGGTTTTTAAGGTGGATGAGCCTGGCGGCAGTGTTCATAATGGACTGAAGTAGGGATAGGCTATTTAGAGGTAAGCCAGTGAGGAGGGAGTTGCAGTAGTCGAGGTGAGAAATGAAGGGGCGTATCTTGGAGATGTTGCGAAGGCTGAGGCGGCAAATTTTGGATAGCGATTGGATGTGGGGCCGAAAGGTTAATTGGGAGTCTAGGATTACACCTAGGACCTTGGCGTGGGGGGACGGGTTGATAGTTGAGCTGTTGGTTTTGACAGAGAAATCTGGGGAAGTGGCACGTGGGGGAGGAAATATCATAAGCTCGGTTTTGGATAGGTTGAGTTTGAGGAAGTGATGTGAAATCCAGGCTGATATGTCTATTAGTAAGTTGGTGATGCGTGAGCAGACAGATGGAGAGATCTGGGGGGGTTGAAAGATAGATTTGTGTGTCATCAGCATAGAGATGATACTGAAAGCCATGGGAGGAGGTGTAGATTGAGAAAAGGAGAGGTCCAAGAACAGAACCTTGGGGGACACTGACAGAGAAAAGAAGAGGAGAGGCGGAAGTACAGTTGTAGGTGACACTGAAGATGGTAGGTAGGATGAGAACCAGCGAAGAGTACAGTCACGGAGACCAAAGGTGTGTAGTTTTTTGAGGAGGAGGGGGTGGTCCACTGTGTCAAAGGCAGCAGAGAGGTCCAGGAGTAGTAGTACAGAATAGTGTCCGTTGGTTTTAGAAGTTATTAGGTCATTAGTGAGTTTAAGGAGAGCAATTTCTGTAGAGTGCTGAGGGTGAAATCCAGACTGAAGGGGATCAAGAAGTTTGTTCATGATCAGATGGTCACCCAGTCGGTTGTAGACCAGTCTTTCGAGGAGTTTGGAGGAGAAGGGTAGTAAGGAGATGGGGCGTAGTTTGTTAATATTGGTGGGGTCCAGTGAGGGCTTTTTAAGGATAGGTGTGACTAGGGCATGTTTTAGAGAGTTTGGGAAGATGGCAGAGGAGAGGGAAAGGTTGAAAATGTGAGTTAGAGAATGTAGAATTGAGTCGGAGGGAGAGCGTAGCATTTGCGAGGGAGTAGGATCCAGGGGGCAGGTGGTTAGATGGGTGTTCAATAAAAGTTTAGCAACCGCGCTAATACTGGCAGGGTTGAATGTGGAAAGTAGTGATTGTATCTGTGGACATGGGGTGTTGAGTGGGGGTGGTTTGTGCGCATTGCAGATTTCCTCATGAATGTTATCAATCTGTCTGTTGTAAGTCTGTTGTTTTTCTTGACACACACAGTGTGGCTTTTCCTTCTTAAATTAATGTTTCTTGATACTGAGCTTCCTAAATGATCCAATGTTTTTGTGTGTGTGTACACCTGTAAGGGATGAATATATAAATTAATAGTATCAATTTTATACTGTGTAAAAAAGATCCCAGTTTATTGGTGGTAATGAGTGTCATTTGAAAAGTATGACCAGGATCCACTAGGTATAGCACCACCAGGTCATCTATATAAAAGCCCAGTCTTTTTGACTTGCTCCCCCTTTAGCAAAGTAAATGTTGTTTAATGTTGCTTGATCTTAGAGGTTGCAAACTCTATTGAAAATGCAGGGGGATAGCAGTTGGAAGGGTATGAATAGCCAGAGTAATCCCTACTTTAGTCAATTTTGCAATGCATGGACTCATGAGTCTCTCCTCACACCTTACCTTAGTTTCCTTTTTTTTTGGAGACACATTTTTTTTTTCTGTTTCTTTTTTGACTTGTTTTCCATGATCTTTTTATCTAACATAGATATGGGTTAATAATATTCACATACTGTATAACCCCATTTTATATTTACAATACATGATGTGTGAGTAATTTTTGCATAGCTAAGCAGCCTATGGTAGCTAGGTGGCAAATTTACATTGGTGGAAGAATTGTACCAAGGCCATTAAAGTGTTACTAAACCCACAACAGTAAAATCTGTCTGTATATGCAGAATAGCATGCTTGCTATAGTCACTGTGTAACTTAAGGTGTTAATCCTCTGTATTGTGTAAAAAGGCTGTTTGATCTTGTATGGCCAGATACTTCCTTCTTGCCCTGTTTACTATATTAGGCTATACTATACTATACTACATGCAGGCAGTGTGGAAAGGTTGCACGTGCTCTGTTCGATCTTCCTGTTTCACATGGACACAGACTACAGTGCATTTCTACTTTTTTGACAATGGTACATTGTTTTCCATGTCCGCCCCTTGGCGATGCCTGTGTGTGGGTGCATTGGCCGTCTGGTCTCATCTGGCCTGGGAGCTGCGATGCACACCGGGGGCTCTCTCCACCCTCTGCTTCTGCGGGGGGGGGAGGGGCGGGTCCCTTCTTGCTGTACATCGATGCCACGTCACCCATGCCTAGTACGCTGCATCCCTGTGGACAGCAGCGTCGGCTGGGTACCCAGGTTTGTGGGGGCAGACCGCCGCTCCCCCGTCCCATCTGGGGTTGGGCTTCCCATGCCCCCTCCCCCTGCTCCCACATGTGTGGCGCTGGCTGGCTATTGGCGGAGGTGCTTATATCAGGTGTAGTCTGGTATGGCTCGGGACACCTCCAGTATGCAGCACCTTCACATCTGTAACGTGGAGCCACAAACCTGGTGGTAGAGCCTGTCTCTTGTAGAAGGAGACCTCTCATACAACCCTGGCTCTGAGCCCACTGGAGTGGTGACAGTGGTCTCGTGAGCACAGCGAGGTAGTAGTGCCTCTGTAATGCAGCAGAGGACTGGATGCTGGATGTAGAGCCTGGATGCACTGGTAGAAGTCAGCTGGAGTCTTGAACGGCCGTAGCTGGTCAGCGATCTCAGGAGCTGGATACAGGGCAGACTGAAGCAGAGTGAGACAAGCCGGGTCAAACACATAGGTAGATCAGCAGAAATCGGCAGACAGAGAATGGTCAGTGGCAAGCTGGATTCGGCAATGGGTATCAGGCAGGCAAGAATAAGCAAAGTCAAGGCAAGCTGGGTCAGGATTGGAGAAGGCAGCAAAGTCAAACAAGCCAGGGTTGATCAGGTAGCAGGTAAACAGGTATCAGCAGGTGCAGGTAACGGACAAGCTGCAGATCAGACAGCAATGCCAGGGTGCAGTTGCTGTCCAGTTAAAGGCCAAAACTGGCGTCCCAGTCTCACAGGGTGGCCGTAGGGTGACGTCACTACCGGTTCCTCCCGAAGCCAGTTGGATTGTATCCACGCTAGTATTCCAGCACCTGGATTGAGGTGCTACTACATGTGAGTGCTTTTATCTGCTTATTTTATCAACTAAAATGCTACAGAGAGAGAAAAAAAAAACGGGAGGAACCGGTAGTGACGTCACCCTACGGCCACCCTGTGAGACTGGGACGCCAGTCGGATTGTATCCACGCTAGTATTCCGGCACCTGGATTGAGGTGCTACTACATGTGAGTGCTTTTATCTGCTTATTTTATCAAATAAAACGCTACAGAGAGCATTAGATTCTGTCTCCTTGGTACTTGCATATGGTTACATTGCATGGGAGAAGTTACTGTGGAAGACAGAAGACTTGATGTTTATACAAAAATGATGTGACCTCTGGGAGGTCGAATTGGTGAGGTGAGAGGCTAGTGTCATCGGTGGTGGGCAGCACTAGTGTCACCTGTTGCTGTTATCTTAGATGCACATTACCTTCACGGTGGCTTTCCCTTATCAATGCACCTGAGTGGATTTTAGCCCTTAAGAGGTGTCCCGTTCACAACAAGTATTATTTTGTGAAGCTGGAGGGCAGGAGCAAGAACCCTGAGAGTTTTAAAAGGACTTGGTTGCATTTAATCCTATATATGTATACATGGGTTTATGTATATTGTGTTCTTTATGAATATACACGTATAGGCGCTCCACATTATACTATCAGTTATTAGACCACGGGACATGGTTCCAGTAACCAGTCTGCTTGTCCTTAGGCTGCTTGTCTTCAGCAAACTTTGTAGGCTTTCTTGGGCATCATCTTTAGAAGAGGCTTCATTCTGGGACAAAAGCCATGCAGACCAATTTGATGCTGTCTGCGGCGTATGGTTGGAACACTGACAGGCTGACATCCCCACCCCTTCAACCTATGCAGCAATTCTGGCTGCACTCATAGGTCTCTTTCCCAAAGGCAACCTTTAGATATGACTCTGAGCATGTGCACTCAACTTCTTTGGTCGACCATGGAGAGGCCTGTTCTGAGTGGAACCTGTCCTGTTAAACCGCTGTATGGTCTTTGCCACCGTGCTGCAGCTCAGTTTCAGGGTCTTGGCAATCTTCTTATAGCCTAGGCCATCTTTATGTAGAGCGACAATTCTTTTTTCAGATTCTCAGAGAGTTCTTTTCCATGATGTGCCATGTTAAACTTCCAGTGACCAGTATGAGAGCGTGAGAGCGATATCACCAAATTTAACACACCTGCTCCCCATTCACACCTGAGACCTTGTAACACTAATGAGTCACATGACACCGGGGAGGGAAAACGGCTATTTGGGCCCAATTTGGACATTTTCACTTAGGCTTGTACTCACTTTTGTTGCCAGCAGTTTAGACATTAATGCTGTGTGTTGAGTTATTTTTTTACACTGTTATACAAGCTGTACACTCACTATTTTACATTGTAGCAAAGTGTAATTTCTTCAGTGTTATCACATGAAAAGGTATAATAAAATGTTTACAAAAATGTGAGGGATGTACTCACTTTTGTGAGATACTGTGTGTATATATATATATATATATAATATCTCTGTTGACCTCTGTTCTTTGACCCCTGTACTCTCTCTTGCCAGTAGTGACCCTTGTCCTCCACCCTACTGACCCCCTGTCCTCGGCTTAGCTGACCCCTATCCTCAGTCCTGCAGACCTCTGTCCTCTGCCCTGCTGGCCCATGTCCTCCACTCTGCTGACCCCTATTTCTGCCCTGCTGACCCTTCCCCTTTGCCCTGCTGACCCCTGTCCTCCACCCTGCTGATCCCTGTCCTTTGCTTAGCTGATCCCTATCCTCAGCCCTGCTGACCCTTGTACTCCGCCCTTCTGACCCCTGTCTTCTGCCCCACTGACCCATTTCCTCCACCCAACTGCCCTGCTGACACCTGTCCTTGCCATGCTGACCCCTGTCTTCTGTTCTGCTGACCCGTCCTCAGCTCAGCTGAGCCTTTATTCTCAGCCCTGCTGACCCTTGTCTTCTGCCCTGCTGACCCCTGTCCTCTGCCCTACTAATCTCCAGTACATGGCATTACCAATTCATCTGCACTCCCCTGCTGACCTTCCATCCTTTGCCCTGCTAACCCACTGTACACTGCCCATCTGACCCCTGTACACCGTGCTACAAAATAATAGCCTAGGTACACTGCCCTACGAACTACTGACCCTATCCACTGCCCTGCCAACACCGTGCATATTGCCCTTCTGATCTCCTGTTCTCTGCCCCCCTGACATTTTTTTCTGCACCCTCACATCAGACAGGCTAGATCCAGCTCTGGCACACAGGGAGCGGAGCCCTCACAAATCCTGTCCTCACAGTGCCATGCTGTTAGGAAGAGTGCCTTCCAGTGTTTCCGCGGTAGTGCGCGCGCCTGTGCGCATTCGCGCGCGTCCGTGCGCGTACGCACCGGAAACGGTGCCTGACGGCCCTATTTCAGTCTGCAGATCCCTGCAGGCGGTGCTTTCCGCTCTACAGCGTTTTGGCTCCTGTGACCCCAGCTTTACCCTGAGAGACTTCCTGCACCTGTGACCCCGGCTTCCTGTTTGACCTGCCTGCTTGCCGCCTGTCCCGACCTTCTGCCTGCCTCCAACTACACCTCTGCCTGATCCTCTGAACCTTCTGTTGCTTGCACGTTGCTGACCCTGCCTGTACCCGACTATCCGCTTGCCCGGACCACCTGTACCGCACTGCCAGCCTGTTACCGACCCGGCCTGTATCACCAACCTTCTACCTGCACGAGCTTTAGTGGACCATCTCCTGTCATCTGTGACCAAGTCCAGCCCTCGTGGACCCCTGTGCTCCAGAGTTCCCTGTCTTCACTACCAGGGGCTCTTGAACCAGGGCCGCAAGGGAGGTTGCCCCCGCATAAGCCAGACTCAAGCATCAGGTACGTGACAGTAGCGGACAGCCACGTCTGAGTCTGCGCCGGGTCCCTCTATCATGGAGGAAGTGTGTACCCACCTTGCCGGCCTGTCTCAAGCAGTCAAGAGCCTTCAGGATGAGTATGATCGCCTGGAAAGTCAAGTTCGGGATCTGGCGTCAACATCAGCGGATCCCGATCAGGCCTCATCTCGCACTTTAGCGACTCTTCCTATGGAGCCCAAAGTGCCAATGCCCGAGCGGTTTGCGGGGAACCGCCAGAGTTTTCGGGCATTTCGGACTTCCTGTGAACTTTACTTTTCCCTGCAACCCCGTACCTTCTCTCTGGAGTCAGTCAAAGTAGGCTTCGTGATCTCTCTCCTCCGAGATGGTCCCCAGGCCTGGGCTCACCGGTTGTTGGAGCAGAAAGACCCGGAGACCTCAACACTGGAGCACTTCTTCCAGGCTATGTCTCTTCTATACGAGGATCCCACCTGACTGCATCCGCAGAGACCATGCTTCACACGCTCCAGCAGGGCCACCGTACAGTAGAGGAGTATGTCTCTGAGTTCCGGCGATGGAGCGCTGATACAGCCTGGAATGGTCCGGCCCTTTGTTACCAGTTCCACATGGGGCTCTCGGAGCCGCTCAAAGACGAGTTGGCCCGCGTCAGGGTTCCTCATACCCTGGACGCGCTAATCAATTTGGCCATTCAGATAGACCGCCGCCTGCGGGAATGCAGTGTGGAAAGAGCTGCTGCACCCAGTCCTACTATAACCTCCTACTCCTCTCCACATGAACACTTGAAACCACAGCAGTATGGGCGTCCTCACTCCCCCCTGTCACCTGAAGAGCGACTGAGATGTGTGACTCTCAACCTGTGCTTATACTGCGGGGAATCAGGACATCGGATCCGGGTTTGTCCTGCCAAGGGCCTTACCCAGGTCACGGGAAATGTGATGTCTCTACCTGACACCAAGTCCCACCTTGTCCTCTCCTTGTCCCTCCAGTTGCCTAGCGGAAGTGTACAGGTCCCAGCCATCCTTGATACAGGGGCCTGCAGCTGTTTTGTGGATCTCACTTTTGCCACCCAGCATCGCATTCCGCTCCGAACCAAGGACCACCCAATGGTCATCCGGTTAGCTGATGGGTCGGCTATCAGATCAGGTGCCGTGACCCAGGAGACGCTTCCCCTTTCTGCCAGCACCCAAGGGGGTCATACAGAGTTCCTACTACTGGACGTCATCACATCCCCACTGTTCCCGGTTATCCTTGGCCTTCCCTGGTTCCGGGCCCACGGCCCTCTGATTGATTGGAACACCGGGGAGGTGCAATTCCGGTCTCCATATTGCCTCAGCCACTGCCTACCGCAGCCTGCACCAGACCCCCCAGCACTCCTCAGTATGGACTCGGACCCTGATCTTGAAACCCGCTCAATGGTTCCTGAGGTCTACCATGACTATTTAGATGTGTTTAGTAAGAAGGGGGCCGATACTTTACCTCCGCACAGGGCATATGACTGCCCAATCGACCTGCTGCTGGGGGCTGAAGTCCCGTTTGGCCGGATCTTTCCCCTGTTTGAAGTGGAATTAGTGGCTCTCAAAGCCTATCTAGATGACAACTTGGGAAAGGGCTTCATTCGGCCCTCCACGTCACCCGCAGGAGCGGGAATATTCTTCGTGGAGAAGAAGGACCATTCACTCCGGCCTTGTATCGATTACCGGGACCTCAACAAGGTCACTATTAAGAACTGGTACCCGTTGCCCCTAGTTCCAGAGCTCTTTCAGAGGCTTGGCTCAGCTAAGGTGTTCACCAAACTAGATCTTCGCGGAGCCTACAATCTGCTACGTATACGGGAGGGGGATGAGTGGAAGACGGCCTTTCGTACTCGCTTTGGCCATTTTGAGTACCTTGTTATGCCATTCGGGCTCTGCAATGCCCCAGCAACATTCCAGCATCTGATCAAAGATGTTTTCAGAGACTTCCTTGACTTGTTTGTGGACGTTTATCTTGACGATATCCTCGTCTTCTCCCCCTCCCTAGAGGAACACCGGCGGCATGTTAAAAGCGTGCTGGGCCACCTAGGGGAACACTGGCTATACGCTAAAGCGGAGAAGTGTGCCTTCGAATGTGCGGACATTTCTTTTCTAGGGCACACCATGGATCCACAAAAAGTTGCCTCCATCATCGATTGGCCAGCGCCAGTGGATAAGAAAGGGGTGCAGCGCTTCGTAGGCTTTGCCAATTTTTATAGGAAATTTATCCAAGGATTTTAAGCAGTAATTGCTCCTATAACGCAGCTTACGAAGCAGAATGTCCGCTTTACCTGGTCCAAGGAAGCACAAGCAGCCTTCCAGCATCTGAAAAAGCTGTTTACCTCCGCTCCTGTTCTCAAGCACCCTGATCCGGCACTACCCTACATCCTAGAGGTGGACGCTTCTGAGACAGCAGTCGGGGCGGTCTTGTCCCAGAGGCAGGGCCCAAAGGCTCTACTCCATCCCATCGCCTTTTTCTCTCGGAAGCTTACCTCGCCCAAGAGGAACTATGACGTTGGGGACAGAGAATTGCTGGTGATCAAGTCCGCTTTGGAAGAGTGGCGGTATCTTCTCGAAGGTGCGGCACACCCCATCCTGGTCTTTACCGACCACAAAAATTTAGAATACCTGCGGATGGCTAAGAGGCTCAGACCACGTCAGGCCCGATGGGCCTTGTTTTTCACCCGCTTCCAGCTGCACATAACTTATAGGCCGGGATCCAAGAATGTGAAGCCGGGCGCGCTATCCCGAATGTTTCTTGACCCTGTGGAAACCCCTCCTCCTGATACCATCCTCCCAGCTCACAGCTTCTTACTGGTCCAGGAGGACCTCTTAACGCAAATTAGACGGGCTCTGGCTGGTTCTTCTTTACCTAGAGACTTAAATCTGTCTATCAAGGATGGGCTGTGGTGGTCGGGTACCCGGATCTTCGTACCTGAGGAGTTCCGCCTTGATACCTTAGGACTTTGTCACGACAGCAAGCTGGCGGGGCATTGTGGAAGTCATAAAACCATGGAGTTGCTAGGGCGCACCTTCAGGTGGCCCCGTATGAACGAGGACTGTAAAATATATGTAAGTGCATGCCCTGTCTGTGCCCGGAACAAGACCGAGAGAACCAAGGCCTGGTGGTTGCTGAACCCATTGCCTATCCCAGACCGTCCTTGGTCACACATCTCCATGGACTTCATTGTTGAGCTGCCTACATCTGCGGATTCAACACCCTTTTTGTAGTGGTAGACCGTCTTACTAAGATGGCACACTGCATCCCCATGCAAGGTACTCCCTCTGCTTTGGAGACGGCCAAGACTTTCATTAGAGAGATCGTGCGGCTGCACGGGATTCCTAACAACATTGTCTCGAATCGGGGAGTACAATTTACCTCCAGAGTGTGGAGGTCTCTGTGTACCATCTTAGGGATAGGTCTGGCTTTCTCTTCGGCTTATCACCCCCAGTCAAACGGCCGGAGAGGACCAACCAGACCCTCGAGCAGTACCTCCGCTGCTACTCCTCGTACTCCCAGGACCTTGCTGCCGGTAGCAGAGTTCGCCTACAACAATACAGTCCATTCTGCAACCAAGCAATCTGCCCAATGTTCTAACTGAGAGTCCTGTGCCTGTTGTGCAGGAGGTCGCACAATTCCTGGAAAAGAACAACCGCCTTCTGCGGGAGACTCTCGCACAAACCCAGCAGCGTAACAAGAAAACTTTTGACAGAGGGAGACGAGGAGAGTTGAGCCTGCAACCGGGCGATCGGGTCTGGTTGGCCACCAAAAATCTGAGGCTATCATGCCCGTCAAATAAATTAGGCCCTAGATACATCGGGCCCTTGCCAGTCAAACGGAGGATCAACAACGTGACTTACGAGCTGGACCTTCCTCCCTCACTCAAGGTGCATCCAGTATTCCATGTGAATCTGCTCAAACCAGTGACTAAGGATCCCTTCCTGGGGCGGAAAACAGGCCCACCAGAACCAGTCCTGGTGGATGGAGAGGAGGAGTTTGAGGTGGAAACCATCCTTGACTGCAGAAGGAGAGCTGGTGTTACGCAGTTCCTGGTGAAGTGGAGAGGTTATGGGCCTGAAGAAAGCTCTTGGGAGCCAGAGAGCAACCTGCACGCCCAAGAACTCGTTAAGACTTTTTGGAGGAACAATCCTGCCAAGAGAGCCCGGTTGGGCATCCGGAGGCTGCCCCTTGGGGAGGGGGCAATGTTAGGAAGAGTGTCTTCCAGTGTTTCCGCGGTGGTGCGCGGTGCTGATGGCCCTATTTCAGTCTGCAGAGCCCTGCAGCCGGTGCTGTCCGCTCTACAGCGTTTTGGCTCCTGTGACCCCAGCTTTACCCTGAGAGACTTCCTGCACCTGTGACCCCGGCTTCCTGTTTGACCTGCCTGCTTGCCGCCTGTCCCGACCTTCTGCCTGCCTCCGACTACGACTCTGCCTGATCCTCTTAACCTTCTGTTGCTTGCACGTTGCCGACTCTGCCTGTACCCGACTATCCGATTGCCCGGACCACCTGTACCGCACTGCCAGCCTGTTACCGACCCGGCCTGTATCACCAACCTTCTACCTGCACGAGCTTCAGTGGACCATCACCTGTCATCTGTGACCAAGTCCAGCCCTCGTGCGCCCATGTGCTCCAGAGTTCCCTGTCTTCACTACCAGGGCCGCAAAGGAGGTTGCCCCCGCATAAGCCAGACTCAACCATCAGGTACGTAACACATGCTTTGGCCACGACCTCCTTGATTTGTTTTGGATTTTTTTATTGCAGAATGGAAGCATTCACTGTACACACCTGTTTTGCAGGAAGCAGAGCATGCACATATACTGAGCAAATATTGTTGTAATTTCATACATATACATGGAAGTAATGTTTTTAAAGTGGTTGTAAACCTCAGGCATGAAATATGAACAAAGCATATCCTTCTATAGTGTGTAGTTGTCTAAAGAGCACCTAATGTTATTTCTGTCTGTTGCTTCTTTCCTCTGCTATCAGCATGAATCACTTACTCACAATAAGAGAAAAATGGTAAAAGGTGAGGGATCTTCAGCTAATTGATATCCTCAGCTCTCTTCCTGTGTGCTGTGTGAAGGAGGGTGTTCCCATTCTCTCTAAATCAGCTTTCGGAGCTCTCCTCATTGTGGTCTGCAGTCTGTAAGTTCAGCTTTCCACCCCCTTTTTTCTGATAGCTCAGACATGCTTTATAAATTCTAGACTTTGAACAAATGTAGAGAAGGGAAGACTGCAGATAAACAACTACAACTTACTGTATGTAGGAGGATTTGTTTCATTATGGTGTATCACCTGAGACCAGTCACTTTGCTGGATGCATGTAAGGGTTTACAACCATTCGAAAGTATCAGCGCATATCAAGTAAGAAAAAGGCTGTACTTTCTCTATAGGAATTTTTTATTTATTCTATGCCAGAACTTACAAGGCTGTCAAATTATATACTTTGTTCTTAGTAAGTTGAACAAAACTACTTTCTTCTCTTTAATTACAAACATAGCAAAGTACTCAAAACCAAATGTTTTCACCTTCAGGTTAATGAAGAAAATTCTAAATGGTTATGCATGTAAAAAATGCTTAATTGTTTCACGCTTTTCCTTATTTGCTAAACTATCTGAAACTGCCTCGGAATTGTAAATTAAACAATTTAAACTTGTTTCATTTTTGACAATCGCGCGGTCATGCAACGCTGTAACAAAATAACATTTAGGTAATTTTTTCCCCACAAGTAAAGCTTTCTTTTGGTGATATTTGATCACCACTGCATGTTTTATTTTTGTGATATAAAGGAAAAAAGGCAATTTTGAAAACAAAATATTTTTTACTTTCTGTTATAAAACATATCCAATAAAAAAATTGAAAACAATCAAATTTCTACATAAATTTAGGCCAATATGTATTCTATATAGTTGGTGGAGGATAAGAATCTGACACGTGTGATGTGATTCCCTAAACACGATTCACTTCACTCTCAGTGCTTTCCACCTATGGATCTCAGTGCTTTCCACCTATGGATCTATTTTCCTATGTTTATTTGCCTGTGGAAGGAGAAAATTGATGGACTATTGATGCAATATATTCTGCTTTGCTGCTTAAAATGTTTTAAATAATATATTGTTTTTTGGATTGGTTAATTTTTGCACTATTGTTTGTCCATATATGTGGATATGTGAATGCACTCATTTTGCACTTTATATAATAATGTTATTTTTGCACATGTTGGGCGGGATTGGCTATACTGTGAAGGTAGAGGTTATATTATCAGCACTTTATACAATTTTGCACTATTATTAGCACTTTAATATAGGTATTATTACTCAGATTATAGTGCTGCACTTATAATTGGTTTAATACAATATGTATTCTGCTACTTATTTTTGGTAAAAGATCCCAATAACCGTAGATTAATTGGTTTGTGCAAAAGTTATAGCATCTACAAACTATGGGATATATACTGGAATTTTTATTTATTTATTTATTTATTTTATACTAGCATTGGCAGCGATCAGTGACACTAACTGACACTTTTGACACTTTGCGGGAACCAGTGACACTAATACAGCAATCCGTGCTAAAAATATAATCATACAATAAGACCCAAAAAAATTCCCTGATCACCACTAAGGTCTCAATCCGCGCCAAATGAGTTAAAGATATACAAATAGAACTAAGCAGCTACTTTAAAATATAAGTTAGGTAAATCAGTATAGTCAGCAAGCCAACAGTAGCGCTAAATGGAAAAACACAATTGCAAGAAAATGATAAAGAGTCCACTTTTATGCCGACAAGGTGACAATATGGCATCAATATAAGTGTCCCAATCTTAGGAGTCCCCAAAAGTCTTCTATTCTGAGTCCATCACCAAACACCACGTGAACACTCAGATGTGCCCCACAGGAAAGGTTCTTAGGCACTAGGCACTCTCATGCTCTAGCTAATATCGCCTGTTGTGCTTTCCTGTGCACCAGCTGATCACGGATCCCAATCAGGCAGAACTCCATATGCAGGATTGAATGAAAAAGGATCGCACCATAGCGTAAAATCATTTGAGATATTTATTTAAACAATTAAAACGACAAGCATCTAAAAGGACATGGGAGGCAACCCCCCCAGTGCATAAACTCTTACCAGAGGATATGAAATAAACAGCATATAACACAGTCAGTGGCACACTGCAAACGCAAGCCGTCCCAGGACCTCTCTCAGACCTCCGGTGGCGTTCCTCCTCTCCACTCCACCCCCTCCGTCCAGCGGTGAGAAGCAAGTGATAGGAGACCTCGCAGGTGGCTGCTGTGACTGACAGCCGTCCTAGCCAATCACGACGCGTTTCGTCGTATAACCGACTTCTACTGGTGATTGGCTAGACAGTAGGATGGCATGTGTACAAATACCCCACCTCCCCAAGCAGCTGGGTGCTTACTATCCAATCCCAGAAGCTGATCGCGTAATCGTCATAGGAGAGGCGGCGTTTGCAATACCATTCATACTTTAACCAGATAATGCCACTCATAGCAGACAGATATGATACAAACAACATTATACATTAATAATGAAACTAGAAATTCTGGTATTCTGGCATTGGTTATCCCTCTATTCGGCAAACCAAAACAGCATACCCTGGAGCGCTCAGCGGTGATGTAACAATGTATCATGTCAGTGAAGGCATACACACTATTAATACATTACATGTTTCACCTAATAGGTTATAGGAGATCTATACTCTTTCACCTCGCAACGGGCAATAATTAGCTAACCCCCCTAGAGCTGAGACAAAACTCCCCATAGAATGGCAATTTTAAAAAACAAAATTAAAAATTAAAAGCAGTTTAAACAGATATGCTATGTATCACTGATAAAGGAATTCACATCCAACTCAATGTTCATTCCAGAAGGATGCAGGCTGCGCATTAAGTAAATCCATTGCGTTTCTCTCTGTGATAATACCCTTACCCGATTGGACCCCCTCCAATTAGGGTAGACCACATCAATACCGCAAAAACGCAGTGCCGATGGGTCTTGTTTATGTTTTAATTTGAAATGCATGGACACGCTATGGTCCCTATATCCGTTCTTGATATTCGTCAGGTGTTCACCTATCCGAACTTTTAACTTCCTCTTTGTACGGCCTATATAACATAGACCACATGGGCACCATAATGCATAAACCACATACATGGAGTTACAGGAAATGAAATCCTTAATATTGAACATCTTTCCTTCAGTATTATTAAAACTAGTGCGAATTCCATTTAAACCATGCGTCCACCTACAAGCTTTGCAGTTTCTACATGGGTAAAAACCTGATCTATTACTGGGAAATTTAAGTTGTCCTGGAGCATTTAGAATTTTTTTGACCAGCCGGTCACCAAAGCTAGGGGCACGTCTATAGATAAACCTAGGCTTTTCTGATAAAATAGGTCCTAAATCACGGTCTAGCTGTAAAACATGCCAGTGTTTATGGAATATAGCCTCTTTATCATTTTCTTGCAATTGTTTTTCCATTTAGCGCTTCTGTTGGCTTGCTTACTATACTGATTTACCTAGTGCTAAAAATATGCCCTGTTACTGTACTAATGGCACTGGCTGGGAAGGGGTTATACATCCAAGGTGACCAAAGGGTTAAATGTGTGCGTTGCCAGTGTTTTTGTGTAATGTATGTGCTTCTTTTATTAAAAGAAGTGATGGATTTTATTCCCTGCTTTGCAGGGAAAGAAAACCCATTACTTCCCTCCTGTGAGAACGGAGTTCTGCCTTGCAGAGCTCCATTCTGTTTCTCTGCCCGAAGATCCATTACCTGCAAATCAGCTTCTGCTGTGAGTAACCACAGCGGAAGTGGCCTTCCGGCAGTGTGCGCTCCCTCTATGCGGAAGTATATACACTTGATTCTGCACAGGAGGGCAACCCTGTAGCAGTGTATCTGCTATGGGGCGGTCCCCTTAAATCACGCAGAGAGGTGCAGGAGAGTGTATACTATTTATGCTATTTGTTAGACCAAATGGTTAACCAAAGTGTTATTTAAAGTTAAAAAAACACACTTTTCAAGTGTCCAAGTGCTAAAAATTGGAATGTTTAGGAAGTGAAAGTTTGGGAAGGAAAAGTAGAACATTTTAGAAGAGAAAAAGTGAGGAATTTAAAGAGCATCTTTCATTTTGTGAAAGAAATTAAGTTATGAGTTTTGAGACCATCATGTAATTTATGTGCCACTGCCAAGCACATTTATGACAAAGGTATGCTCTTTGCTATTTTTTTTTCTTTAGTTCTGATTGTATGACATATAGGCCCACATTAATGCTTTTTTTTGAACATCAAAATCTGGAGAACCATTTCTTTTTGCTATTTTTTTGTTATTATTGATAACCATATACCTATGGACCAGCCAGTTTTGAGTTCTTAATCTTGAAAAGGATGAGCACAACCACTGTAGTAAATATTGGAACTGTGAGAGTGATTCTGATTGCTAGGACTACATTTCCTTTATTTTTATATATTAGTTGCTTGTAGGTAACACATAGGCTGGGTTAACACTTGTCCGACACGACAATGGATACAACTTTGATCCTACTTTGTGTCCTATATCCATTCAACTTCAGTGAACGGGGATCCGACTTTGATCCCGACAATACCAGGCACTGTGTGTCTGGTATGAATCTTGAAGGTTATCTCCATGCCATATTTAAAAAAAAACAAAAAAACGGCATGGGCTCCCCCCTCCAAGAACATATCAGGCCCTTCGGTCTGGTATGGGTTTTAAGGGGTACCCCCACGCCAAAAAAAGGCATGCCTCGCCAAAATCCATACCAGACCCTTATCCGAGTACGCAGCCCAGCAGTTCAGGAAAGGGGGTAGGGACGAGCGAGCGCCCCCAACTGAACCATACTAGGCTGTATGCCCTCAACATGGGGGGTGAGTGCTTTGGGGCGGGGGGTGGGTGCTTTGAGGTGGGGGGGCCCCGCGGCCCCCCACCCCAAAGCACCTTGTCCCCATGTTGATGAGGACAAGGGCCTGTCCCCGGCAACCCTGACCGGTGGTTGTCGGGGTCAGCGGGTGGGGGCCTTATCAGAATCTGGAAGCTCCCTTTAAAAATTGGGGCCCCCAGATCCCAGCATCCCACCCTTTGTGAATGAGTATAGGGTACGATGTACCCCTACCAATTCACCTAAAAAAAAAAAAAGTGTCAAAAATAAACGCAGTACACGGGTTTTTAAAGTATTTTATTAAGGCAGCTCCGGCGTCTCTTCCAATTTCTTCTCCACTCTCTACTCCGGCAATGTCTTCTCCCTCTGACTGTTCTTCTCTGCTATGCGCTGTCTTCTCCCTTTTCTGCTGGGTCTCCTCTCTCCACTGTCTTCTCCCTCTTCTGCCGCGTTTTCTCCCTCTGTTCTTCCTCTGTTCTCCCTCCGATGTTGACTCAACGCTCTCTCCAGCTCTCCCCCGGGCAGTGATGTCACAAGGGGGGCAGGGCCTCCTTGTGACCTCACCCGGTGGCCCCGCCCCATGTCATTTTAAGTCATAGCACACGGCAGACTCAGAATTAAGCGGGAGAGAGAGTCGAGTCAACATCGGAGGAAGAACAGAGGAAGAACTTTGATACAACTTTAATGGTATTCAAGTAGGATCAAAGTTGGACCAAAGTAGTACAGGAACCTTTTTAAAAGTCGGACCGACTTGTGTCAGACCAATTAAGACGGCTCTCATAGGGAAACATTGATTTGCCTACATCATGCAACTTGTGCTCACAATGTCGGACCGTTTGTCAGACAAGTGTGAACCCAGCCTAAGGCTACATTCACAGGTGTGCACACTGGTGGCCAGGGGCAGCTGCTGGCAAGAATCAGTAGAATCCGTAGATTCTTGCTGGCGGATCTAAATGCTGCATGCACACAATGCAAACAGCAGCAACAGTTAGGCCCCTTTCACACTGAGGCGCTTTCCTAGCGTTTTTGTGCTAAAAATAACGCTTCTAAAACGCTGCCCATTAATTCCAATGTACCTATTTACACTGGGGCGTTGCAAGCATGATTTTTTGTGCTTATTCTGAGCGCTAAAAATAGCGCATTAAAAACGCCCATATACATTGAAATGAATGTAAAGCGCTTAAAAAGCGCCCGCAAAGCGCCCAGAGGTTGTGGAAACGTCAAAATATCAGGAAGTAAACAGGATGTAATGTAGGGGGATGTGCTATTTATTTAATGCTAGTGCTTCAAAAGCACTTGAAAAGCGCTTGAAAAACGCCTGGGCGTTAGTGCTAAGTATAGCGCTAACGCGGGAATAATGTGGCAAAAACGCGGTCATAACGCTTGATGTTTTGTGCGCGTTTTTCAAAGGCCTCGGTGTGAAAGTAGCCTTAGCGGTAGCTGTCAGATTTGTACTGTGTATAAATCAATGGCTGGTGCCACCTATGTTCACATGTAACTGCTCATCTGAACAGTTACATGCGAATAGAGTCTCCCGCCAACCCTGAACGCATGTGTGCATCCAGGGATGGTGGTTCTGCTGATTTATTGACCACACACAAAATGGCTGTAGCTAATTAAACAGTTTGCATGTAGTCGTATACCAGAGTACAACTATGTCCAGAGGTGGCATTTAGACACTTGTTTTCTAGATCAGAAGCTACCCGGAGTGAGTTGAGAGTGAGATGTAACATTATTTGTATTGTATCAGATATAATGTATTTAATGTCTTTTTGTATCTGTAGCATAGCCTGACCTTTCACAAGCTGATTACTACTAGTATGCTCTGCATTGATCTCAATTCTCTATTTATTTTAATGATATCTTCTTACCCCTATGATAAGTTATTAACCTGTGTAACCTTAAATAATCTGGACTCACCGACCTCCGCTCCTCATTCATTGTAATTCGGTGACATTCATGTATGTCTGACATTGAGCCTGAAAGAAATAGATGTTTTTATCATTATGGCAAGCAGCGTGTGAATTAGGCATTTAATGTATTATGTGAGCTGTAAAATCTAATAACTTAGTACTTCTTAAAAAATAAAAAAAAAAATACCAAAAATTGAAAATCTTAGTTATAATAAGCATATCAGGTTGCTAATGAATTTATTTTCTCACAGGTATTTATATATGAATTGCATTGAACTTCTACCCTCATGTTTGAGATGCTAATCCATAGGGTATATTAAACTCTACATTTCTACCTTTTTGTACATTTTTTATATGCTACTAAAATATGAATTTCAGTGTCTGCTTCTTGGATGCACTGTTTATTGATAAGGTTTGGTTCACACTGATGCGATTTCAGATACGACTACTTGGGTCACACTGAATCCATTACAATGGAAATAACATTGATCCCAATGGTTCCCGTTTGCACCAATGCAGTGCAGCTGTGATGCGACTATGGGAAAAGGTCCTGTGCTACTTTGGTGCGATGCAGTGCAATGTTGTGGTCCATAGACGTCAATGGAAGCGTCTACATGTGTTTTTTGAGGCATTGTTGTGTTCAATTTGTGCTGGTTGTTAGGAGCCGGCATCTGCCGACTTTCTAACAACCAGTGACTCGTCCCTGCAGTCAGCAGCCGGTATGTGCTGTGACAGGGGGTGGGGTCACTGGTTGACCACACCCCTTTGTTTACTTTGCGGCAGTGGAAGCGACGCTGTCATTCTGTGATTGTCAAGCGATGGGAGCGGAGGTGTTCAGTGGGCACCGGGTTTTTTCTTTTCGTGCGGGTCATAATTGATGATGGATTTAATTTACATCAGGGGACATTTTTTTTTTTAAATAAAGGACTTGACAAAAACTGATTTGTGTTTTTATTTACTTTTAAGATTTTTCTGGTGAATGAATACTATGCACCCCATACTCATTTACACGGGGCAGGATCCTGGGGCCCCCTTTTTAAAGGAGGCTTCCAGTTTTCAATAAGCTTCCCTCACCCCCACAACCATGGGGCCATAGTTGTGGGGAAGAGGACCTTGTCCTCAACATGGGGACAATGTGCTTTGCCATGGGGGGATCCTATACCCCCAGCAATATGTCCTCCCAAGTTGAGGGCAACAGATAAGGGTCTGGTATGGATTTTGGGAAGGGGGGCCCATGCCATTTTTTCTTTTTTGGCGTGGGGTTCCCCTTAAAATCCACACCAGATCGAAGGGGACCCCGCACAGTTCTTTGGTGGGGGGGGGGGGCTCCTGCACACATGAACGCACGTGTTTTTTTTAAACTCATCATTGTTAGGACTCCAGCGGGTGCCGTCTGCTTAACAACCAATGACTCGTATAAGTAAAAGACACGTTAGAAAAGTTTAAAAAGCACACCAAGTCCTACTGCAGCTGCACTACCAAATCACATTGAAAATCGGATCAAAAACGCACGCTGAGCTAGTGTAAGCCTAGCCTAAATGTACAGCT
Source organism: Glandirana rugosa (assembly GCA_018402905.1). NCBI lineage: Eukaryota > Metazoa > Chordata > Amphibia > Anura > Ranidae > Glandirana > Glandirana rugosa. The sequence goes on from BLSH010148082.1 coordinate 509,331, forward strand.
TTGAATAAAGGTATCGATAAATAGAATAAAATAGTTGTGCAAGCCAAGAAATACTGATATACTGTAAATATGACAATTGGATCATATGTGGAGTGTTCAAAATGTTTAACTTGCACGTCTCTGTGAAAATTAGTGTTGGATGTATATCTTGCGAAAGATACTTATTTCACATAAAAGGAGTACACTGATTTTTTTTCATGGTTCTAATGGGTCTAATTGAAGGATATTTGGAAAAGAACATGAACTCATATGGTTGTTGAACCAGTAGGAGGAACCACAACATCCAGCTGTAGAAGCAGGCATTTACATTGTTGGATAACTTGGATGGATGGCCATTAGCATTGTGGCAGGCTTTTAACACACAAGATGCCGAAAAGTGATCATATAGCATCTATGGACCTTGCGAGGAAAAACACTTTGAGATCCTTTTTTTTTTTTTTTTTTAAAGATACAGTTAGAATATTTGAATGTTTTTACATCCTGGCATCGGCATGCTCAATTTATATGCAGTATTCTGTTTAAATCCACTTTAAAGGCAAACTGGTAAAGCTAAATAAACTCTACAAATGTGTAACTTGTGTACAAATGACTGTGCTCAATGATTGCTTATAGCTTCCACATAAAAGGAAAAACTGTTTTATTTTCTGGTTTACTACCATACCAAACCTCGTTCATGCTTAACAATGTTTTTGGACATGACATTTTATTTAACAGACATGTTTTGACAACAAATGATTGATCTGAAATTTTGAAATGGCAGATCAATTTCCTTGTCACCAAGTAGACCACTGTAGTTTTGCAATCTATGATTTGACACTGCCCAATATAACTTCAGAGCCTAAAGATAAACTGTTTCATA
>BLSH010148082.1:518358-550304 GCA_018402905.1 Glandirana rugosa
ATTGACACTTCAGCGAAGGTATATCTACCCCTAGGCTTGCAGAGTGTCTCCAAGGCTCTGTACTTTGAGCAGTAATACTTTATTTACTGTGCCACAATTGACAATTCCACAAACAAATATAAATCTCAGGACAAAGTAAAATTATTAAAAAAGCTTTTCCATCATATGCTGTATGCTTTTTTTTGCACACAGAAAACTAAGAGCCCATTCACACAGGGGCGACTTGCGATCCGACTTGAGTTGCCTCAAGTCGCCCCAAGTCGCTTGACATTTGAAATCCCATTGAAATGAATGGGAGCCGTCTTAATATACACGACTGAAGTCGCTCCGACTTCAAGGCGACTTCTGAAAAGGTTCTTGTACTACTTCTAGGCGACTTCTATCCGACTTGTGCCCATAGAATTCAATAGAAGTCGCCTCCAAGTCGGATCCCCATCTATATGGAAGCGACTTCACAGTTAAAAAGAATAGAATTTATTTTTAGGCAGCCCCCTCCCTCTCTTCTCTGATTGGTCAAGGCAAAGTCGCCTGGCTAAAGTCGTGTTGTAAAGTCGCCTGAGGTCCTTTAAGTCGCGCTGGAAGTCGCGCTGAAAGTCGCGCTTAAATCGCCTAGCGAAGTCGCGCTGAAGTCGGGTCGCCCCTGTGTGAATGCAGCCTAACACTTTGTCTGAGCCTTTCTTAATTACTTGAATCACCTGGCCTAGATCTGCTTGAATCACGGTGGATTTTATTCTCAGTTTCACATATTATAACTTATAGCATCTGTAGTCAACCCTAATGTATTATACATAATTTTTGAAGGGGAATAGGGTTTTAATTTGATAGCAGATTTGGATACATCAGGGCTCGACAAATCCCAGGTGCGAAGTCGCCATGGCAACCAGAACTGTGTCCTGGTGAGCGGTGTGCTGTCAAAATAGCCATTCCTTTTTCTCCCCCACTATCTCCGATACAGTGAAGAGCCGTCCTCTGTCTAATAAGCTGACAGCTGTGAGAGCCGGTTCCCACAGGGGCGATTCGACTTCAGGGGCGACTTTAAGCCGCCCCGCATATCGCAACTTCAGCGTGGCTTGCAAACTAACTCTGTAATGCAATTCGCTTGAAGTAGCCCCCAAAGTAGTACAGGAACCTTTTTCTACGTCGGAGTGACTTGAGTCGCTCCTATTAGAACGGTTCCATTGTAATGCATGGATCGCTATTTCGCCTGACAAGCCGCCCCTTTGTGAACGGCTCTTAAAGATGAACAAAAATCCAGGCTGTCTGCCAAGTTTCACTTCTAAAGCCTCGTACACACGGGTGCAATGGTTGTACAACTGAACGTCCAACTTTGGACCAAGTCAGATGTTGGCTTTTGCGCCTTGCGTACTGACATGAACTAAGCGATCGTAAAACTAAGACTAGAAAATTACTTAGAACCCCCAAACATTTTATATATATATTAGAACGGTTCCATTGTAATGCATGGATCGCTATTTCGCCTGACAAGCCGCCCCTTTGTGAACGGCTCTTAAAGATAAACAAAAATCCAGGCTGTCTGCCAAGTTTCACTTCTAAAGCCTCGTACACACGGGTGCAATGGTTGTACAACTGAACGTCCAACTTTGGACCAAGTCAGATGTTGGCTTTTGCGCCTTGCGTACTGACATGAACTAAGCGATCGTAAAACTAAGACTAGAAAATTACTTAGAACCCCCAAACATTTTATATATATATATATATATATATATATATATTTATTTATTTTTAGCAGAGACCCTAGAGAGTAAAATGTCGGTTGTTGCAATATTTTATGTCACACTGTATTTGCACAGCTGTCATTCAAACACATTTTTTTGAGGGGAAATACACTTTAATAAATTAAAAAGAAAAAAAAAAAAAACTAAACAGTAAAGTTAGCCCATTTTTTTTGTATAATGTGAAAGATGATGTTGCACCATGAGAATTGTTATCTTTATTCTAAGCAACAAAATAGTGGTTCTCATTTTAGCCAGAATCGTGCAGCTCTACTGTGTGCTGTGAGGTGGAGGAGGAAAGATGAGGCAGCTGGATATGCTTTAGAAGAGTCTTTCTATGTCCTCTGTTAAAGCCCTATGTACCATCAGCAATTACCACTCTTTATGTGCAGCTGGGCTCCAGTATTTCATGGTGAACGGAAACCCACCAGTGCAATGTATAGTAACTGTGAGGGACACACATGTAGGCAGGAAGTGGCTGCAAAGAGGCAGCAGCACTGGAATACTTCTTTCATCTTTTTTATTGTATTTTATTTAAAGTGTCACTAAGGTTTCATTTAAATGTGCAGTTGGGTGGTAAAAATGTGCAGTAGAGACATGTTAAACTCCATTAGGCAGCAGATGAAAGTGTTGAGGGCGTTTTACATGTCACAGTCACCATGCATTAGGCATAATAAGGAGTTTCTCCCTATAAAAGGTTTTTAGTGTCACTCTTTCTGGCCAGCCTACAACCCTGATGTAACGGTGTTACGTTGGAGTTATTGACTGGCTGCTCTGCTGTAAGTTAGGGTTAGGGGGCGCAAATTACTTGCCTTACCCCAGGCGCTGACAACCCACAGTGCGCTAAACAACTAACTTTTTTAGCTGGCTCCTAGATTCAAAGTAAATTTGTCCTGGGATATGTATATTTTTTATTTTCAGGAATAAATATTAAAGAATAGGAAAAACACAGATTTTCCCCCAGAACCAACAATTACATAATTTTCCCCATATATTTACCCCAAAATATAATCAGCAAAGTCTGCTGATTTAGAATTATATCACATTAAAGTGAATTTTATGTAACATTGCACAATGGTAAAGCTCTGAGCGAACATACAGTATGTCAAAAAGCAGGCACAAGACTATGTAATGCATGGCAAAACTTGCAGAGTGCAGGACATATGAAGTAAGTGCCCCTTTTAGTATTGGTGGTCAGTGGTGTCTTTGCCTTCCTTCATGTTGGTGGGTATTGGTGTGTGTGTGTGTGGCCCCTTATGCGTTGCTAGTCAGTGGTGGGAGTGCCCCCTTTGGCCCTGTCACTGAAAAAAAAAATTAAACAAAAGTGATCCTGTGAAACATAACTGTGCATTTTCTACATCTGACCAGCGGCATAACGATAGGGGCCCATGTGCCTCCCTTGTACACCTGAATAGGAGAGATGGCGGGGTGGCATTTAGAGGAACCAATCTCCTGCATTTTGCTCTATCCAGTTTACTTGTCTTCTGCTGTTCCCAGGGTCCCTGTTTGCTTCCCTGCCCCCCCCACCCTCCACTCCAGAGCTGCTGTCTTCCCCCCTCCGCTTTCCTGCCAGCTGCTGTAGAAGATGTGTAACGACGGAGAGATGGGAATGGGTCAGTAAATTTGTCATTTACCAGCTCCTTCCTTTTCTGAATAGACAGAGTCAGTGATTGGTACCCATTGGTTAGTAACCTGTTTTTACTATACTTCTGTTTCTGAATGAATGGGAGGCTCGGTGCACAGCTATTCCTGTCCATTCATTCTGTGCAGCTGAGGCTACACAGATGGAGATTGAGAACTGAGGTTTGTTTAGACCCCTGATATCTCATCAAATCCCCCCAACAGAGCTATAATAAAAGAAATAAAATGAAATGGTAAAAAAAATAATAAAGTTAAAATAAAAATTAAAAACTACTGACACCAGTGAGGGAACTATCAGGATTGCAAATACAAGCTTGTATGATATAAAATCAAAATCCGCGGTCCCTTGGCGTACTTGACATGCTGTAAACGGACTGATGCGCTTCAGCCAATGGGCTATCGTCAGCCCATTGGCTGAAACGCGTCAGCTGTTTAAAACATGTCGAGTGCGCTGAGGGACCGCAGATTTTGATTTTATATCAGTATATAGTGATCAGCTATAGCCACCGGCAGTGATTAGGCAAAAAAACAGACAGGCTGGTTGTACTAAAGTCGATCAATGGATCAACATCAGTTAAACCAGCCTATCCATAGATGGATCCAAATTTGGACTGTTCAGAAGGAACCAGACGAGGTCTATGGCCGGGTTAGAGTTGGTATTGTTCAATCATCCTGTGGCAGAATACAAAAGCCTTCAGTGCTTTATTTGATTTAGAAAACTCTGTTTCCAATTTTATTACAAGAAATTTCTTGAAGTTTACCTATTATAGTAAGCTGCTGTTCACTTCAGTGATTTCAGAGAACATACTGTCAGAAATTGCATTATGATTTAAATCTGTACAAAACAGTAACAGTATGAACCCTTAAGCATTGTATTATTAGCAGCTACATGCACCATGGGACAAAATGAAGTCATTTTTTATTTACAATAGCAAGCTTTTGTGTGATAGAATTCAGCCAAGTACACATTTACTCACCTGGAACAAGAAGTTGAAATATTAAGGATCCAACAGTTGGCTTGTGCAGAAGGTAAACTGACTCGAACTGCAATTCAAGAAACTGATTTGAAGATTAAACAGGTACCTGTAAGTACCACAAAGTGCTTTCTCTCTAGCGCTGTTGCTATCTTAATGTGGTGGTCCTCTTCCCCTCTGTTTGCTACTAATACCACAGTTTCATGTATAATATGCACATCATTTCCTGCAGAGAAGAAAAGGATGCGGAATCCGCTGCACTTCTTCAACCTTTATTGCATGTGCCATAAAATCATCACAGACAGTGTTGGGTACGGCTAAAAGTTAACGCGTTTCGCGTTACAACTAGTGCTTACTCTTAACACACTACCCTGTAGGTCCACATAAATAAAGTATAAACCAGTGTGTACAATTAATTATACTGTATCTATCAACAGTACCTATATTTCAAGTGAACAAAACAATCGGGTAGATGTAGGGATAGGGAGATAAACGCCTTATTCAAGTCACAGCCAGAACTTTACGTCTGGCAGCTCACTTGCTTACATAAAGTTCAATATGCATTATTTCCTGCCCTTGCTGGCTGGGCTGTGAGACCCTAAAGCAGTATGTGGAGAGAGACAGAAAGGGTACCAGGCACTGTCCGTGCTCCTAAACGCAAGTTAGAAGGGATTGTAAGTATTCCTATGATCTAATAGTTGAACTGCAGTTGCTGAGTGTATATCTAAATCATTGTGACAGACAGTGCCAGATAGCTAGGTCTGTGCTACTGTACGTGTAGTGGTAATTTTTTAGTATATTGGTAGGTGAACCTGTAGGTGTTACCTGTGAACCTGTGAAATATAGTTTATATGCAGCTCCTGTTATTCTAGTTAGTCTTGTCCTGTCTGGTCTGGGATTCTATAACTAGAACTACTTTTTGCTAGGGCTCAATAACCATGATAGGCTAGAGACAGGTTATTGCTTCCGCTGCCCATGTCAGTATCATAGACTTAGTGGTCCGGTCACATGTCAGATCAAGGAGGGACTAAATTGCGGAGTAGTTCCATTTCCTGCTGGTTAGAACTGTATTCTAGGCTGGTTGGACATCAGTTGGAGGACACCCCCCCACCCCCATGACCGCTAATCTTGTCTTCAGGTCTCCAACATAAAGACAGTCGCCGCATCATCCTCAGGGTCCCCTGCAACTGAACATTGCTGCAACATTCATCTGGAGGTATCTCTGTTATCCACTTGACCTCCGGATAATTTACCCCTCCTTCAGGACCAGGCAATTTTTTGCGATACAGCACTGCGTTACTTTAACTGACAATTGCGCGTCATGCAATGCTGTACATACTGTACTGCAATATTTTGCGGTGGACATTCTGACACTAACTGAAACTTTTCACACTTTGTGAGAACCAGTGAAACTAATACAGTGGTCAGTGCTAAAAATGGCCACTGTCACTGCAGGAATAAACAAAAAATATAAATAGCTATGCTATCCCCCTATATTAGAAAATTGAATTTAATAATCAAAGTGCAAACAGTGCTATAAATGAATAAAGTGCAAACAATTTATCAAAGTGCAAATACTGCTGAGAAATAAACTGCTGCACTTTCTTGACCAAAGAAAAAATAAGAACAATCTTCGTGTCCTATTACCACTCCAGTCCCCTCTTAGGACCAAACTCACCGCAAGTTGTTGACTTCTGAGTATACACTGAGGTAGGTCAAAAACGCTTATGTCTCTGGTCAGTCCATCTTGTTGATCACCATTCACAGCACCATAATGTTCCATACAAAAGAACCAGAAATGATCTCATCGCATAACACTGTTTATTTAAAACATTCCAAACATATAAAATATATACTCTCACAATATTGGGTGCCTCCCCTGGCACCTGGAATGATCTGCTGTTAATTTGTAATAGTTCGCCCGCTGCTCTGTACCACTGATGTGCATCGGAGCCAGCGTGTGTTCCACCTTGCAAAAGTGGAAGTGACGTAGTTCCGAGCTTCTGCGACCCTACACATTTCGTCATCAGGACTAAAGTGAAGATTGTATGCATATATGTCTGTGGTAACGCAGCGTATATATTTTGAATAACTGTACAGACACTGGCGGGGAAGGGGTCAAACAGCTAGGGTGATGAAAGGGTTAACTGTGTACCTAGCCAATGTTTGTGTTTATTTTGTGTGGTGCTTTCACTAAGGGAAGTGATGGATTTTATTCCCTGCTTTGCGGGAAAAGAAAATCCATCCCTTCCCCCCTGTCAGAACAGAGCTCTGCCTTGTTTACATTGACAGGGCTCTGTTCTGTGTGTTTTCCCAATGATCGGCGGGTGTCAGGGGACATCCATTACATGTTAATACCTGTTTCATTGGATGTACTGTTAATAATTTCTTATTATACAAAGCTTGTAATATTTCTGCATGGTGTTCATGTATATGCTTAGGGTTAATATTCTATGCTGGTTGCAGTATTTCAGCTACTCCCAATTACGTTGTTTAGATCACTGAAATAATTACTCAGAAAGGAAACACCTTCTGTTCATAGAGACCCTGTCCTGAGAGGAGGCACTGACAGCTTTATTATCAAACCTACTCTTCTACTTACTAAAACCCCATAGACACAGGCAGAATGTTATTGTTATTATTATACAGGATTTATATAGCGCCAACAGTTTGCGCAGCGCTTTACAATATGAGGGCAGACAGTACAGTTACAATACAATTCAATACACAAGGAATCAGAGGGCCCTGCTCGTTAGAGCTTACAATATAGAAGGTTGGGAGACATTTGCCAGTTCAAAAAAAAAACAGCCGACATTCTGCCCGTGTGTATGTCGGTCTGTCCGACATAAGCTGGCCGAACTCCCGATCAGCGCACTGAGCCAATGAAAGTGTAGGAGGCGCTGATCGGAGTGTCCTGGTGAGGGGGTGTCCCTCTGTCAGAACACAACAGCTCAGCAGGGAAGATTGCTGGACTATCTTTAGTACAGTGTCTCCGACCGGAGCTGACAGATTTTTTTTTTTATAATCCGTGGTTCCACGAAAAAAAAAAACTGTAGTGTGTACCCAGCCTAAAGGTTCTGATTCTCTTATCTACCCGCAGGTTTAGTGCAATATCCTGCTTATGGAGGACCTTTCCTCATACCTCCCCCCCTCCCCCCAAAAAAAGAGGTCTACATTAGAAACATTTTGGGCCAGTTTAGGTTAACTTTAGGCAACAGGTATGAAACAAGGCAACAGAATTAGATTTTTTAACAAGATCTGTGTCACTGTGTTTGAGTGAAATGCATTTTAAAATACTGTATTGGTATACAGATCCCTTTTAAAACAGTAATTTAAGGGAAGCTAGGTTAACAGATTGCAGGAGGCTGCCCAAATTGGGGGGGCCTCCACTGCCCACAGACCGCTCAAAACATAATATTTGGTGACTCACATGTAGAACGCTGCCACGGTCCAATTAGGGCATGTTTAATTGTGTGACGTCATGCCGCCATGACATTAAATTGTTTACATACTACACTATGAAACCCTGTCTTTTTATGCACTGGGTTCATGCTGTGGTGTGAGCGGCCGGATGTCCCCTTAACTACCTACTGAGAGAACAGAGTGAGAGGATATTGGAGTTACGATCAGCATCCATCCAATAGGCTGACTGGGCTTTGCAGTGCTTGTTGACATGCTTTGTCTGGTGAGTCTGGTGAGTTAGATTGTAAGCTCCTTGAGGGCAGGGACTAATGTGAATGTACAATATACACTATAAGTAAAATGCTGCGTAAATGATAAGTGCTATATAAATACCTGTAATAAATAAAATATATTATTTTTACAGTTTAGAGGACATTAGCGTGAACAGTTAGTTGTGGAAAATAAAAATGAATTAAAGAATAGGGAATGTGGCATGTATTTGGCACCTACTGCTGCTCTACGTAACAAAATGTTTTAAGTAATAACAATGAATTTAAACAAAACATAATAATGACTAAACATGAAATACATTAGTGTACCCCATGCTAGAGGAATATCCGCTCCGAACCATTGGTAGGGCTTTCTATAGGCCGGACCTCTGAAGTGAGCTGTACAGTTTTAATTAACCACCAGGCAAATTTCAGCACTCCTTTCCTACATGTAAAAAAAAAAAAAAAAAAATGTAAAATACATACTGTGAAATTTATAGTGCTTCCTCACATTGGTGCTCAGTAAAAATGTACCTTCTTACACTGATGGTCAGTGGATTTAAGTGCTCCTTCACATTGGTGGTTAGTGGTTAGTGAAGGTACAATTTACACTGGTGGGTCAGTGTAGTCCTCTTCTAATTAGGAGTGCCCCCTTACACTGGTGTTCAGTATAGTTCCTTCTTACATTGATGGTGAGTGAAGTGCTCTGTGGTCATTAAAGATGTGTTCCCTTAGATTGGTGGTCATTGGGAAAAGAGACACCTTTTCATTGATGATCAGGGGAGAAGGGTTCTATTACACTGGTAGTCAATGAGAAGAATGCTTTTTGCAAATGATGGTCAGTGGGCAGCAGTCCCCTTACATTGACAGAAGGAAGAATGTCCCCTTTACACATGCCTGAAAAAGTCATTGGAGTCAGTGTTAGCTTATCTGAGAGGAAGACATTGCTCATTGAGAGAAGATTTTTTTTTTAAATGTGTCCTCAAGACAGAATAGGAAAAAAAAGGGGGTGAACTTAAATTAAGTTCTGTTATGAGGGAGCTGTTGGTATATCCATTTATGAGAAAAAAAGTAAACATAAAAGCCTGACTGAGCTCAACCTCAATAGATGGTATTCTGTATCCATGAATGAGTGTAACAAGACCCAGTGATCTGATACATATATAGAAATCAACTTTATTAAACACAATTATCGAGACAATACCAAACTCACTATCTATCTCATAAAAGCATAATTGGCCAATTATTAAAAACCACATAACCATGACAGCTGCAGGGAAGTTGTGTAAACCAGTGGTTCTCAACCTCAGTCCTCAAGAACCCCCCAACAGGCCATGTTTTGGAACTTCCCTTAGATAAAATAGCTCTTATCAATACCATGTCATTGATATTGATTCAAAGCAGCTGTGCAAAGTAAAGGAAAACCTGAAAACATGGCCCATTGGGGGTACTTGAGGACTGAGGTTCAGAACCACGGGTGTAAACAACCTCCTCTCCCATATATAAGGGGAAGAAAAAGAAACATATTAGCACATATCTGTGGACGTATGTGCGCCATCAATTTACGCATCACTTTACATATACATTGTATATTCACATCAGTCCCTACCCTCAAGGAGCTTACAATCTAAGGTCCCTAACTCACATTCATACATACGCATACTAGGGCCAATTTAGACAGGATCCAAATAATCTACCAGCATGTCTATGGAGTGTGGCAGGAAACCGGAGTACCCGGAGGAAACCCATGCAGGCACAGGGAGAACATGCAAAAACTCCAGGCAGGTAGTGTCGTGGTTGGGATTCGAACCAGTGACCCTTTTGCTGCTAGGCAAAAGTGCTACCCACTACACCACTGCAAAGGGGAATTCTGTGGTAGAATATGTTTCAGAGCTAATTTAAGGTTGAATGTTATACAAAGTCCATCAAGAGACCTTCTCATGGATATGCAGAAAAATCCAAACCACTTGTGGACAGTGTGGCCAACACTAATTGGGCCATGGTGTGGGATCTACCCAGCTGAGGGGGATGCAATGGGCCACTGCATGTGGTGAAGGACTTGTGAAAATCATAAGTGTATCCTATATGGGATGAGTCCTTATGTATCCAGCTTGAAATGAGAGTGAAATTGTGGCTTATATGATAAACATCAAGTACTACTGGAAAATTCACAGGGAGGGATGTCCTTGCAACCACTGGAGGGATGCTAGGATTTCACAGAATCCTGGTTAAAAAAAGGCTTGGTTATCTGGGGAGTGTCAATTACTGGCACACTCTTTTTGCACCTTTTTTTTTTTGTTTCTTGAGGTAATGCCCAGCCTCGGTGTCTTTGAGGGAGTTATAGAAAGGGGATGGTCTAGCACTCTCCTGAATTTTTTAGGGTACATATACCTTTGCATATTGAGGCAGTGTTAGGGCAATTAGGATGCCATTCAGAAGAATGTCCAGACACCTGTGGGTTGAATAATGACCAGTAATAACCATTTTAGCAGTTACACCTGATGACAGATGTGCTTTAATAAATACAAGTAATACAAAAAATCATGAATAGATGTTTTTCCTAACAGAACTGGTGTTAATACTGTGCTCATTAAATGGCCATCTTTGATATTCTGTCATTACTACACAATGATTTCTTCTCTCATGTTATCCCAATTGATTTGCACAGCAGTTGTAATTGTGCCTCAATTACCTTGAAACCTTGATTATGTTTTTGATTAGCACTAATCTTGCACATCGAGGATATATCGGCACTAGAAAATTGTTTCATTAATAGTAAATGCTCTTAGTTTTGTGTTTTATCCAATCACGTAATCAACTGAAAAGAATGGCCTTAACCCATCTAATTGTTGATGAGAAAATCTTCCCTACCTAATCATATAAATCAATATGGTCTTCTGGAAATAGTAATGTTATTGCCTGAAGAGTGAGATGATCAACACATTCACTAGAAGCAGGCTTCCTAGAGTCTAAGCTATACTCATAACGTTACTCGTGGGGATATGATGGGGTATATTTTTGCTTTTGACGATTTCCTGCCACCATTTCTTTGACAATATATTGGATTAAAATAAAAAGGCTAGATTTGTACACTCCCTGAAGTGCTCAAGATGAGTGGAAATATTTGAAGATTCATAGAGGTGGTTTTAGAAACACTGATCTCAGTTTCATTCTTCTAATGGGATATAGTTTTATTTAAATAGTCAGTGAATACTACATTGAATTGAAGTCACAGTAACTTGGTTGATTTAGTCAGAAGAAATTCATTTATAATGCCATATTTCTTGTGTTTGCACTGCACCTATGGTGGTTGGGGAATAACTTATATTTGAGATGTTCAGTATATATTTTTTTTAGTTCAGCAAGTATTCAGAGAAAGCACAGCATGCTGCTTGTTGAGGTGTTAAGCTTTTTGTTGCTTGAAGGCTATACAAATGACAGACACAGATTTATTGCCCTTCAGTTCCAGCAACAAGCAGAAGATCTCCATAGATGTTGGCTGCCATTGGCTCTAAATGTAGAAACTAGACTGAACTGCTTTGATTTGCTATGTAATGAGTTAAATGAGTTATATGTTTTGTAAGAGTAGGCAGAAAACCTTTGGTAGGCACTGCATCTAAAGTGGAAAAGAAGGTGTGAAAATTGCAAATGCTTTTATTATTATTATTATTAAGTGACTACTTAAAACAGGAACACTGTTCTATCTGTGACTGCATACAACTACAGAATAGAATACTGGCTAACAAGACAACATAGTTACATAGTCTGGTTGAAAAAAAGACACAAGTCCATCTCGTTCAAACAATAGAAAACCTCCATATACGTGATCCTAATACCTAGTTGATCCAGAGGACAGTAAAAAAAAAAATAACAATAAAACATGATTTCATTTGCTCCAGTGGGGGGGGGGGGGTGGTCCTTCCTGGTTTCCAAGGAACCAATCAAATATTCCCTGGATCAACTACCCCTGGTGGTACAGTTAGATTTTGTGCTTTTAGAAAAGAATCCAGGCCTTTTTGAAACAATCTACTGAACTGGCCAGCACCAGTTCTTTAAGGAATCTATTCCACATTTTCACAGCTCTTACTGGGAAGTAACCTTTCCGTGTTTGAAGGTTAAATCTGTTTTCCTCCAGACCTAAAGAGTGCCCACTTGTCCTTCTTGACCTTCAAAAGTGAATAATTCTACACCAAGTTCATTTATCTATTTATACATGTGATCATATCCCCCCTTAATCACCTCTTCTCAAGAGAAAATAAATTCCTCCTTTTTATAGTCTGGTGCCCCAAATCGAACTGCATATTTTAGATGAGGCATTACCAATGATTTGTACAGGGTGTTTTGCTTGCGTCCATCTTGCAAGGGTCTTGCGGTAAAACCAAGGAAGCGTAGACTTCTGTAGTGTATCCATGCATTACTAAACAAAAAATCTGCACATACAACTGTAGGATACACAGTATAACACAACTCATAGCATAGAAAATATGTCTACAACTTTCACAATGCCAATCATCCTTTCTAGCAAAATATAAGAAAGTACAATATGTACATATTAGGTGAACTAAACTGTTACTCAACTTAGGGTTTAAGATGCAATGCCCTTCTCAATTCCTTGCTCAGTCCAACTCAAAATGGCTCCAAAGATCTTCAGCTTCTAGTAGCCATGTGTTGCTCCTTCGTCTTCTCAAAGACAACTCCTTTCTGACCACATGTTCCTTTCAAAAGATGCCAAGCACCTTGTACTGACTTCCTGTATACACCAACTTCCTGCAGAAAACTTCCTCTCTAGCCTTCCAACTAGTCTATTTACATATCAATGGAGGGGGAAGGGGGAAGCCTGGCTTCCCTTGAAAACATAGGGTTTTAAAATCCAACTCTATATTATTTTTTAAAGTCAATAATAGCCATAGCAACACACATGGGAGACATTATGCCTCTCTCCCTCTTTCTGGAGTCTATGCCTCTTTTAATACAAGCAGTGTTAATTTAATTCAGAATTAAGTCAATTAACGAAAAAAAATTCCAATTTTCATTTCACTGTCTAAATTCTCCAGTACATTTTAGTAGACTAAAATCTAATAGGGTCTTAAAATCCAACTCTATATTATTTTTTAAAGCCATTAATAGCCGTAGCAACACATACCACTTCTTGAATTTATAGTATATTGTAGGAAACTTCAACGTCTCTTAAAGCCTTTTGTCCAGGAAACGGCAAAATAAACCCCCCAATTTGTAAATGGGAGGAAAAAAAATTCCCTTTCGACTCCCATATCTTCTGGACAGTCAGACTAAGTCCCCGGAAGGCTGCAATATTACTTTTGAGCAGGTTTAATGATGTCTTTGGCAGTTTGCGGAAGGAAAGTTCCAGATGGAAGTCCCTTGTCCCCTCCCTTGTCCTCCTCCTGGTCATAAGGAAATGCTCGGATCAAAGTCCACTCCAATTCAGAAATCAACCGCATCTTCCTCAGACTCTCTTCTGGTCTGCCTCCACCAATCTGGCCTGGTCATCTGCTCTGCCTGCTCCACCTCTCGATGCTCAGTACCTGAAAAAAGTAAGAGACAAAGCAATTCATATGTTCCTTCCAACTGTGCCAAAAACATAGCTCACTGCTCACATTCCTCTATTTCCCCAGTTCTAACTGCAAAACTATTGTAGGGTGCCCACTGTTGCCTTGAAACACTTTCACAGAAAGGCATTAACTTCCAACGCAACAGATAAAAGTGCATGTCTCTCCGTGCTGTCCTTGGAAGAACACAGGCCTGCTGTTGTTCAGTCTTCACAGCATGGCACATTTTAGCAAAATGGCACATTTTATGGCAAGAGAAACACTAAATGTTACTGAATCTACTATTCCCAACCACTTTCTTCCATTTTTAAGCATTGATGGTGTAGGAATCCCATCTATTTCCTCTCTAGGAACATGCACCGTATGTAAATCAATCCACATGTGTCTCCTGGAGACCATAGGCCTTGCCTTCCTTGTATGTTACTCAGCTTGGCCATCATTTGAGCTGATCAAATACTCAGCTTCCCGCTTATTTGAAGTACCAGTGGCACACGTCCTACTTTTGCTTACAGGCTTAGGGCCTTTGTCCTTTGTTAGGGCATCATTAGACTTGTTTATGAGGGCTGCACACCACTCATTCAAATCTTCAGCTCTGCCTACAGGGGTTTGCACACACTTCAAAGCCCCTGCAGGTTTAACTTTGATTACCCTACTTTCTAATTCTTTTGCCTTGCTTGCAGTGTCTTCCAAACACTCGGATGCCACTGCAAGCTGCTCCTTAAGTAAATCTCTTTCTGCATTTTCCTCTTTTCAGATTCAATATGTAGAGCATGCAGGAAGTGTAAACCAAACACAGCAACTGCCCGCGTTTCTCCCTTACTGAACCCAAAACGTTTGAGACTAAAACCTAAGGAAAGATCAGAGACACCATCCCCCCCAAGCTCTGTTCAAAGGAGAAGCATATCTAGCCAGCTCCTCTGCAACAGACATCCACTGGCTGTCTCTGGCCCAGGTAGGAAAGGTGCATGCCTTCAAGTCCTCCTGGACACCAGAAACCTTTGCAGCCTTACTCTTCCTAAACAGTGTATGCAGCATTTTCTTCAGCACAAGCTACAAAACACACCACAAAAAACAGGTCTGCTTTAGTTGACATTTTAGTGCAGATCACGGCACGAGCCCCCAAATGTTTTGCTTGCGTCTATCTAGAAAGGTTCTTGCGGTAAAACCAAGGAAGCTTAGACTTCTGTAGTATATCAATGCTTTACTAAACAGAAAATATGCACATACAACTGTAGGATACACAATACAACACAACTCAGAGCTTACAAAATATGTTTATAACGTGCACAATGCCAATCATCCTTTCTATCAAAATATAAGCATGTACAATATGTACGCATTAGGTAAAATAAACTGTTACTCACCTTAGGGTTTAAGATGTAATGAAAAATAGAAATACTATTGCGCTACCACATAAAGAAAAAAAATGTGAAATCAAGCTGCCAGCACTACAACTTTCTCAAATTGCATAAACTAAAATCAATACTAAAGTGCAGCGCTATATAAATGTATATATACAGAAGTAAACCATATATAAAAAACCAAAAGTGAAAAGGTAGACTCGGTTTCAGCTTTGTCAATCCAATGTGGTGAATACGCCTAATGCAGGTGATAATGAGTCCATTACTGTAAACATAAAAGTATACACCATGAATATTGAATCCGTGTTAAAAATCTGTGTTAAAAATGATGATGAGAGTTCATATATCGTCCTTCACCATATGCAACACCCAATGAAGTGACTTGTACTTCCACTATGCCAGCATGCACTGTGCACCTTCACCAGTAATAATGGGCACTCTTACCAGATGTAAGAAGTATGTACACATAGGAAGTAGATATCCAAGGCAATCGAGTGGACATCGCCGTCAGCACCTCAACCGTCCTGTCCTAGTGTCCGGCCACACTTCAAAGCTATATACTTCACAGGTAGGTCTCACGGTGTGGATGAAGACATCAACCAAACTCACAGAGTACCAAGCATCAGGGCAGGCCAGAGAGCTTTCTTCGTGTCTTAGGAGAGCTTGCTTGCACCTAGTTGCTGCAGTCAATTAAAGCTGCCTGGACAAAGAGCCTCAGCTGCGCTCAGCATTGAGATGATCCATTTTTCATTTAGCCGACTAAATTCTCCAGTACAGTTTAGTAGAATAAAATCTAATAGGTTTAGTCAAATTGTAATGCATTAATTAAGCATTTTTCTAGAATTTCCAAACTTATATACTCCTGAAAAAACTGTAAAAATCTAACACACATGATATTATTTATGGTATTAAGGTTTGAACATGTACTACAGACATGGATTTAGCCGGTGTGATATATATAATGTCTATAAATAAAACCAAGTTTCATAAACAAACAAAAATATTACTTTTTGACTACCAGAAGTTAGAAGCAATTTTAAAATATAAAAAACAAGCCTGTAAACTCTCCTGGAGATTTTTGTCGACTAAAATGTACTGGAGATTGTTGTTGACTAAAATATGACCAAAACTAAAACAAATCCGATGGCCAAAATGCAACTAAAACTAAAATGGCATTTTAGTCAAAAGACTATGACTAAAACTAAATTGAAATTTGACATAAAAATTAGCAGTGAATACAAGAAAGTATGCTATTGTTAATTCTATAATCTACCAGAACATCTAGATTCTTCTTCACATTCATTCCCCCAGTTGTACTCTTTCCCCCTAGTATGTATGATGCATGCATATTTTTAGCCCCCAAGTGCATAACTTTACATTTATCAACATTAAACCTCATTTGCCACATAATTTCCAAATAGTCCATTGAGGTCAGCTTGTAAATTGATGACATCCTGTAAGGACATTATTCCACTGTACAAATGGAGTTATCTGCAAATATTGAAATGGTACATTTAATTCTAGACCCTGTGTCATTTATAAATGTATTAAAATAAAAGGGTCCCAACACTGAACCTTGGGGTACACTACTAATAACCTTAGACTATTCTGAGTGTGAATCATTAATCACTATTCTCTGAATGCAGTCTTTTAGCCAGTTACAAAAGACATTTTTAAAGGCTCCAGATTTTACCTTACGCATTAGTCGTGTGTGGGGAACTCTGTCAAATGCTTTTGCAATATCCGTGTATACTGTATACACAGCCACTCCTTTGTCTAAGGTTTTGCTTACCTCCTCATAAAAAGAAATCAGATTTGTTTAACAACTTCTGTCTTTCATGAATCATTGCTGTCTTATTGCTTAAAATATTTTTTCTAACAAAAACTCATCTATGTGGTCTTTTTAAACTCTTCATTAACTTCCCTACTATAGAAGTTAAACAAACCTGTCTATCATTACTTGGTGAAGATTTTGATCCCTTTTTAACCACTTTAATACCATGCACTTCCCCCCCCCTTCCCGCCCAGATCAGTTTTCAACTTTCAGCGCTGTTGCATTTTGAATGACAATTGCGCGGTCGTGCGACACTGTACCTAAACAAATGTTTTTTCATTTTTTCCCACAAATAGAGCTTACTTTTGGTGGTATTTTATTGTCTCTGGGGTTTTTATTTTTTGTGCTACAAGTAAAAAAAAAGACCGAAAATTTTGAAAAAAAAATATTTTTTTTTCATCATAAAACTTTGTAAATAAGTACATTTTCTCCTTCACTGATGGGCACTGATGAGGCAGTACTGATTGGCACTGATGAGGTGGCACTTATATGCAGCACTGATGGGCACTGATAGGTGGCACTGATAAGCAGCACTGATGGGCACTGATATGCAGTGCTGATGGGCACTGATAAGTGGCAATGATGGGCACTCATAGGTGGCACTGATATGTGGCACTGATATGCACTGATGGACACTGATAGGCGGCACTGTTAGGCAGCAGCTATAAGGATGGCACTGGCAGGCATCACAGATGGGCACAGTGCCATCCCTATTGAGCATTTTGTTATCCCTTACCTGGTGGTCCCTGGGTGGCATCCCTGGTGGTCCCTGGGTGGCATCTGTGATGGCCCCTGGGTGGCATCCTTATGTGGGCTCCCTGGTTGTGTTGGGCAGGCTCCCTGGTGGTCCTGAGTGGTGATCCTAGGGGGGGGGGCTGTGCTGATAAACAATCAGCGCAGACCCCCCTATCAGGAGGGCCACCGACCAGCTCTCCTCTACTCGCGTCTGCAGACACGAGTAGAGGAAAAGCTGATAAGCGGCTCTTCCTGTTTACACTGTGATCAGTTGTGATTCGTCATGGCTTATCACATGGTAAAGGACTTTTGACAGAAGCTCTTTAGCAAGATTGGAGATATGGTGTGTCAGACTCGGGGCCCCGCGGGTGCGCAGGCTTGTTATCCTGCTGGACGTCATATGACGCCCAGTCAGGATAACTGGACCACTTCCTGGCTATCATTCTGCATATGGCGGTAGGGAAGTGGTTAAATATGGGCACCACATGGGCCCTATGCCAATCCAGTGGTACTATGCCAGTCATTAATGAGTCCCTAAAAATTAGAAATAATGGCTTTGAAATAACAGAGCTCAACTCTTTTAGGACCCGTGGGTGGATGCCATCTGGTCCAGGTGCTTTATTCACCTATATTCTGTCCAAATATTTCTGGACCATATGCATTTTGAGCCATTGTGGATCATTTAGTGATATGTCAATACTATTCCCATTATGGTCTTGAGCTCCTCCATGTTCCTTTGTATACCAAGAGCTTAAGAAGTTTTTTTAATAAATGTACCTTCTTTTTGTCCTCAGTCACCAGCTCTAAGGGCCTACATGCTTAGACCTGACCTTTTTTACTGTTAATATGACAGTTTTATGACACTTCTCTGATTTGTCAAAACCATATTGGAGCTCAGCCATACACTACGCTTTTTGACAACATAAAGCACACATGAAGAGTTAAAATAAATGCACAGATAAGCTTCAGTAGACACACCATAGAGTGTCCAGAGTAAGGCCCACAAAATCTCGGACACTAAAAGGCTTATCTGCTTTTGCATGAGAATCCCAAGCATGGAGTTCCGGTAAGAGTCCTATTACTGGTGAAGGGACACATTGCTTACCTGTGCACGAGGTGTTATGCAGAGTTTTTCTTCTGAGTGATGGACACTTATGATTTTACATCTACACTGGGACTTGTGGATCTATCAGTGTTTACCTTAACTGGGACTTGTGGATCTATTTTGTAAATTCTATGTTTATTGAAACCATTTGTGATTTTATAAGCTATTTGGGTTTATAGCGCCGCTGTATATATCTACTAATTTTGGTAACTGGCGATATATTGTGTTTTATGCAGCATAGAGTGTATCTGTAAAATATTGAAATAGTTGTTAGTCCATTGAAACTGCATATACAGTATCTCACAAAAGTGAGTACACCCCCCACATTTTTGTAAATATTTTATTATATCTTTTCATGTGACAACACTGAAGAAATGATACTTTGCTACAATGTATAGTAGTGAGTGTACAGCTTGTATAACCGCTTAAATTTGCTGTCGCCTCAAAATAACTCAACACACAACCATTAATGTCTAAACCACTGGCAACAAAATTGAGTACACCCCTAAGTGAAAATGTCCAAATTGGGCCCAATTAATCATTTTCCCTCCCTGGTGTCTTGTGACTCGTTAGTGTTACAAGGTCTCAGGTGTGAATGGGGAGCAAGCATGTTAAATTTGGTGTTATCACTCTCACTCTCTCATATTGGTCACTGGAAGTTCAACATGGCAACTCATGGCAAATAACTCTCTGAGGATCTGAAAAAAAAAATTGTTGCTCTACCTAAAGATGGCCTAGGCTGTAAGAAGATTGCCAAGACCCTGAAACTGAGCTGCAGCATGGTGGCCAAGACCATACAGCAGTTTAACAGGACAGGTTCCACTCAGAACAGGCCTTGCCATGGTCGACCAAAACAGTTGAGTGTACATGCTCAGTGTCATATCTAGAGGTTGTCTTTGGAAAATAGATGTATGAGTGCTGCCATCATTGCTGCAGAGGTTGAAGGAGTGGGGGGTCAGCCTGTCAGTGCTCAGACCATATGCCGCACACTGCATCAAATTGGTCTGCATATCTGTCATCCCAGAAGGAAGCCTCTTCCAAAGATGATGCACAAGAATGCCCGCAAACAGTTTGCAGAAGACACGCAGAATAAGGAGATGCATTACTGGGACCATGTCCTGTGGTCTGATGAGACCAAGATAAACTTATTTGGTTCAGATGGTGTCAAGCTTGTATGGCGGCAACCAGGTGAGGAGTACAATGATAAGTGTGTCTTGCCTTCAGTCAAGCATGGTGGTAGGAGTGTCATGGTCTGGGACTGCATGAGTGCTGCCGGCACTGGGGAGCTACAGTTCATTGAGGGAACCATGAATGTCAACATGTACTGTGACATACTGAAGTAGAGCATAATCCCCTCCCTTTGGAGACTGGGCTGCAGGGCAGTATTCCAACATGATAAGCTGAGGGTAAAGGTGACGGACTGGCCAAGTATGTCTCCAAACCTAAACCCTATTGAGCATCTGTCGGGAATCCTCAAATGGAAAATGGAGGAGCGCAAGGTCTCTAACATCCACCAGCTCCGTGATGTCGTCCTGGAGGAGTGGAAGAGGACTCCAGTGGCAACCTGGGAAGCTCTGGTGCCCAAGGGGGTTAAGGCAGTGCTGGAAAATAATGGTGGCCACAGAAAATATTGACGCTTTGGGCCCAATGTGGACATTTTTCACTTAGGGGTGTACTCACTTTTGTTGCCAGCAGTTTAGACATTAATGGCTGTGTGCTGAGCTATTTTTACTTCCCCTCCCAGCAAAATTACACTGTTATACACGCTGTACACTACTTTACATTGTAGCAAAGTGTCATTTCTTCAGTGTTGTCACATGAAAAGATATAATAAAATATTTACATGTGAGGGGTGTACTCCCTTTTGTAAGATACTGTAAATGCTTTCTGTGTATGGGCCAAATTGAATGTTGTTAGGCTATATTCTCTCCAGATGAAAAATGTGTGATTGAGGAAAATACCACATTATGGCCATTAGAGATGCCGACTATCAGAGGACATAAGTATGCTCCTCAGCTCCTTCTGTTGGGCTTCATGTGATATTTTCCTCATTTACACATTAAATCTGCAGAGAATATATGCTGAGAACAGGCCATGGATTTTGCCTCATTCGCAGAGAACCAATTTGAATGATGTTTTTTTTTGTAAATCTACCCTCAAGAGTCTGATGACCCAAAGTTCTTTAAATGAGGTGCTCATTTGAAATATATTCTGCAAAGGATTCCTTTTTATTTTTCATATGATTCAAGCATTTGCATCTTTTTTTTTTTCTGTGTGAAAATTAGCCATTTCTATTGCATGCATAAAACAAGGTGGAAAGTAGATTTCCATTCACTCTTTCCAGATTAGTAACATGATTAATGTCTTTTTGTACTTTGATATATGGGACACACCTATTGTACTTTTTTACTTTGTGCATTGTGTAAAAAAACAAATGAAAAAAACCCAACTGTTTGTTTAGTTTTGACTTCTGTCCAGTGGCGGCTGGTGAAATTTTAGGATGGGGGGGCGCCAGACCCCACCCTTCCTTTTTGACCCCTCCCGCTTCTCATAAGCCACACCCCTTATAGTTTCCACCCCTTGTGTCAAGAGTATACAGCCCAGCATCACCAAATAGGGTATACAGCATCACAGATAGGATATACAGCATCCCTAGATAGGGTATACAGCATCACCAGATAGGGGTATACAGCATCACCAGATAGCAGTATACAGAGTCACCATATAGCAGTATACAGAGCCCAGATAACAGTATACAGAGTCACCAGATGGGGTATACAGAGTCACCATATAGCAGTATACAGAGTCACCAGATGGGGTATACAGAGTCACCATATAGCAGTATACAGAGCCTCAGATAGCAGTATACAGAGCCCCAGATAGCAGTATACAGTCACCATATAGCAGTACACAGAGCCCCAGATAGCAGTATACAGAGCCCCAGATACCAGTATACAGAGTCACCATATAGCAGTATGCAGAGCCCCAGATAGCAGTATACATAGTCACCATATTGCAGTATACAGAGCCCTAGATATCAGTCTACAGAGCCCCAGATAGCAGTATACAGAGTCACCATATAACAGTATACAGAGCCCCAGATAGCAGTATACAGAGTCACCATATAGCAGTATACAGAGTCACCATATAGCAGTATACAGAGCCACCAGATAGCAGTATACAGAGCCACCATATAGCAGTATACAGAGCCCCAGATAACAGTGTACAGTCACCATATAGCAGTATACAGAGCCCCAGATAGCAGTATACAGAGTCACCATATCGCAGTATACATAGCAGCAGATAGGGTATACAGTCACCAGATAGGTGTATACTGAGCCATCAGATAGGGGTATACAGTCACCAGATAGGGTATATAGCCACCAGATTGGGGTATACAGAGTCACCATTTCGCAGTATACAGAGCCCCAGATAGGGTATACAGTCACCAGATAGGAGTATACAGAGCCCCATATTTTGTCTTGATACATGAGCAGCAGTTTTACTGTAAAAACAAAAGAATTACACTCACAATGTTAAGGAGTCTGGTGCTCATCCATGTAAATCCGCTGTGTATATGTACAGTAAAGCCGCTGGCGTACAGTATACATTACAGCTTTGTATGTGGCCAGAGGTTTGGGGGCAATGGTGGCTCCCAGCGATTCCTGGAGACACTCAGAGGCACTCCCAGCTGGGTGAGGCGGGTGTAACAAGCATCAGAGCACTCGGAAGTGATGTCAACAGTTCCCGAATGTCTCCAGGAAGCACTTTGAGCCACCATCGCCCCCAAAGATCTGGCCACATACAGAGCTGTATACTGTACACCAGTGGCTTTTATTTACATATACACAGTGGCTTTACTGCACATATACACAGTGGCTTTACATGAATGAGCTCCAGACTCCTTAACATTGTGAGTGTAATTCTTTTGTTTTTTACGTTAAAACTGTGATTCTTTTTTTTCAACACAGAGCTTCAGTACAGTATTCCTACTACAGTACTGTACAGTATTAATATGAGCTTTTGCTAATTTTTGATCATTTTTATATGAATAAATGGTTGTGGAACAAATTATCTGAGTTTCCATTATTTCTTGTGGAAAAATTTGCTTTGATATAAGAGTGCTTTGGATTACAAGCATGCTTCTGGAACGAATTATGCTCGCACACAAAGGTATTACTGTATGTAAATAGTAGCAGTTCACACTGGTGCATTGTGCTGATGTGTGCTAGTTTGCAATGAAAAAAGTAGAGCAAAATTAGAGAAATGGCGCAAGAACATTTTATGCACTTTATTGGGAATGTCTTTGCACATGTAATCACTAATGTATTTAATTTATGTTTATTGTTTTTTTTTTTTTTAGAAAAAAATATAAAATTTACATCATATAACATACATTCAATGGTAGGGTTCTATAACATATTAGCAAGTAGGTGAGTACATTTAGTTACGTCAAAAGCACATTCCTATAAGAAAACAATTATTATAGTGTACAGGCAATAAAAAAAATTCCCCCATGTACTGTCCCGTTCACTAGTACTACAAATTGTACTCTATCATACCAAATGAATAATGCCTTTCCGTTCTGTACACTGCCCCTGTACATTGGGCCTGCCAGAACTTGGTACCATTCCCCCCCATCCCCATTCAAACATTCACTAGAGAACAACAAAGAAGAAAAGGAAGAGGAAAGAAAAAAAAGTTATAAATTATTATCGTATATATGCTATATGGGCCATATACCAATATGTTTATAAATATTTCAGTAATAATCCTGAGTTACGGTATCTGTCCCACTTATCCCATATTTCTCTAAAGTACTCTTTCGAGCCTGTCTCAAAGCAAATTGTCTCTTCCATCAGTCGTATCTCATCCATCTCACAAACCCATTCTGTGATTGAAGGGGATGTCTCTTTTTTTCCAGGAGCTGGCAATAATTGTTCTCATTGCTGTTAACATATGTTGCAAAATATCTTTTTTGATAGCCTTCAACGAACCGGGAATAATTGATAATATTGCTATGGCTATATCTGGTTGTAATGTTAAGTTAGAGATTTCACTATATATCTCAAATAAGTTTGACCAGAGTTGGCAGACCTTGGGGCAAAGATACCAGATATGTGCCGCATTCCCTATCGTTCTATTACATCTCCAGCATGCCTCTGGGGCACATTTCCTTATTTTATGAAGATCAACTGGGCATCGATAGCATCTAGACATAATCTTATAATTCCTTTCCTGATGTTTGATTGAAGGGGACAGCTTATGTATTAAGATCAGCGCTTTTTCGTGTCGTGTAGATATTGGTCTCACAATCTCTTATTCCCATTTGCTAAGATATGTTACTTCTGTGTCTTAACCTTTGGGGAGTAGCTCTTTATACATTCTAGATAGCATATGGCCAGGTTTACAAGCTTGTAATAGAGCTTTCTCAAATTCTGTAGGTGTTCTCGCTAGTTCGGGGTAATGTTCTAATGATTGAATATATGCTACCAATTGTTGATACTGTATCCATTTATTTGCCTTTTCTGTCCTCAATGTATTCAATTGAGGGATCTCCCCATCCACCAGGACCTGGGTCAATCTTACATCATCCCGTCTCTGCTAGTCCAGAAAGTCGCAGGCTTCCATGGCCGGCAGAAAATCAGGATTAGAAAACAGGGGTGTCATAGGTCAGGTCCGGGTCGAGAGTGTTCCCCTCTTAACCAGTACGTCCCAGACCCTCAATATTGAGAGGACCAGGGATGGCATATCCGCTGCTTTAGGGCGGTTTATTGGTGTAACCCAAGTCATAGATCTCAACCTTAAGCCCAGAATATCCTCCTCCAGCCCAACCCATTGTTTCGTGTTGATCTCATAAAACCAGTCTGCTATTCTTGTTAAATTGGTTGCTTGTATATATTTTGTAAAGTCCGGGAGAGCCAAGCCCCCTGTTTGTTTGGGTCTGACAAGAATATCTTGTTTAATTTGAGGTTTGTGCTCCCAGATAAATCTGCCTACGGCCAATCGCAATTTGCGAATTAAAGCAGGGGGATATACTGGGAAACACATACAACAATTTAGGAAGTACATCCATTTTTATTATATTTATCTTTCCCAACCAAGAGAAAGTGCTTTTTTCATATTTTTGAAGCGATTTTATCAATCAAGGGAACATAATTATATTCTATTATTTTATCTAGTTTTCGCTGTATATTTATCCCTAGGTACTTGAGAACTGTTTGTTGCCACTTAAAAGAGAACGTTTTCTGAATATGAGTTTGGGTTTCACTTGACAGTGAGATATTTAATGCTTCGGTCTTTTCATAGTTTACTTTAAAATTACTTAATGCTCCAAACCTCTCAAATTCCCGAATTAAATTAGGAATAGTCACTATAGGGTTAGTGACATATAGCAAGAGATCGTCCGCGTAAACAGACTTTTTATACTCTTTTTCCTTTTATTTTAATTCCCTGTATATCGGGGTTATTTCAGATGGTTGTTGTGAGGTGTTCCATCACCAATACATACAGCAATGGAGAGAGGGGGCATCCCTGTCTGGTCCCATTCGAGATTGAGACTGGGCCCGACAGGTTCCCGTCTAACTGAACATTTGCTTGGGGCTAAGGTATAATGCCATTATCTTTCCCAGTAGACTAGGACCGACACCCCATTGCCTCAGGGTTTCTTCCAGGAAACCCCACCCTGTCAAACGCTTTTTCGGAGACTACAGCAAGAAGACAGGATGGGATGGAGTTCCTCTGGGCATATTCGATCAACGACAAAGTCTTTAAGGTATTATCTCTGCCCTCTCTTCCTTTCAAAATCCTACCTGATCAGAATGAACATATGTTGGTAAAATGGGGGTAAGTCTTTCTGCTATAACCTTAGCAAAAATTTGTAAATCTGTGTTAGTAAGAGAAATGGGTCTGTAATTCCCACAGATAGAATGATTCTATTCCGGCTTAGGTATAAAGGAGATATGGGCTTCCATGCCTTGTGCAGCAAAAGGGCAGGATACTGAGACTGCATTAAAGGTTTTATAAAATATGGGGCCTAACTTGTCCCCTAAAGTTTTGTAAAATTGTGTAGTAAAGCCATCTGGCCCAAGACTTTTCCCCAGTGCCATAGCTTTGATAACTTTTTGTATTTCTACCAATGATATTTCTTTTTCTAAATCGTCTATTATTCCTTTAGATAAAGTTGGAATTGCAGTTTCTTTTATATATTGATATATTTTCTTACCAAGCCTATCTGATTCTTTTCCATTCTTCATGTGGGTGACATTATATAATTTAGAATAAAAGGCTTGGAAGGTTTCCAAAATCTCTTTAGGGTCGAATGTTATTTCCCCAGATGTTTTTTGAATTTTTATTATAGAGGTAGTGTTTATTCTTTGCCGTAATGCTCTAGCCAAGAGCCTACCAGGTTTATTCCCTTTTGAGTAATATAGGGCCCTATTTTTATCCCTTAGTCTCAATGTTTGTTTAAAATGGTTTGTAGTTCGTTTTGTTTATCTGTCAGTTCTATTAAGTTTGTCAGAGTGGGAGCTTGTTTGTGAATCTTCTCACATTTTACAATATCCTTTAACAAGTTTGACATTTTATTTAACTTATTTATTTTTAATCTAGCCCCATGTTTTATAAAAATACCTCCCAACACACACTACGGTTTTTCCCATTGTATGGGGAGAGAGGTTTCATCTTTCTCATGATCTATTTGAAATTTTTTTATTGTTTGATGGATCTCCGAAATGCATATTTCATCATTCAACAAGTTATCATTTAACCGCCATTGAACTCTGGGTCTTTTATAGCCCGAGACTTCAAATTTAACGTAGATTGGGGCATGATCGGCCCAAACCCGACTACCTATTTCAGATGAGGAGACCCCCGGGAGTCCAAAATGGTTTATGAAAAAAAAAATCTATTCGATGGTATGTATTATGTGCCCTAGAATAAAATGTATAATCTCTATCGTTAGGGTGATGTCCGCAAGTTTTAATTTTACCATAAGTTCTTTGAATTTATATGTCTGTTTACTGTTCTGGAATGGACGGGTCGCGGTGGTATCCATGTCAAGGTCCAATACAAAGTTAAAGTCCCCACGTATAAGTACAATACTCTCTACCTTATCCATAAGATCTGTCAATATTTGTGTCCCTATTTTAATTTGCTCCAAATTTGGTAGATACAGGTTAATAAACATGTATTTTTCTCCATAAATGGATACCTATTAGGAGCAGGGCTCTGCCATCCCTGCTACCCCAGGAGTCCAAAACCTGGTGTGGGAGAGATTTATGTAAGGCAATAGAGACACCTCTTGATTTGGAGGGAAAGGGTCATGATACCATGTCGGGTAGTATTTATTGTGAGTATTTGGAATGCGATCTGAGCGATAATGCGTCTCCTGGAAAAATATCACCCCAATTATTTGTTTGTGAAATTAATTTAAAATTTGTATTCTCTTAGATGGGGAATTGAGACCCCTCGCATTAAATGAGCAGAGCTTCACTGGGCCCATAATGAGGGAAAAAAAAAAGAGGAAGGGGGGAAAGAGAAAAGAAAGAATAACAGCTCACATGCAAACAAACTCAAGCAACCGAGGTTGCTACGTAACTATATGCTACCAAACACAGATGACATGTAAAATAGGTCTCAGGTAAGTTAAATTACATTAAGAATTGGTGCCACTCACTAAAATTAGTGTCCCTCAGTTAAACCAGAAGCAATATACGAAAACATAACATGTCCCTGGGAAGACCCCAGGGACCCAGAGGTTAATTTGAGAGGGACGGGCAATGACCAGTATGATACTGACAAATTTAATTAACCTTATTAGGTTGCAGATAGAAAATTACCATAACAGTAGGCAACTAGAAATATAAAAATTAGACTAGGTTTCACCACTATGCCCTAGGGAGTCCAAAGGTCTCCCGGGCTGGATAAGCTAAACACCCTAAAACACACACAATGGGGAGACAAGACAATTAAAAACAATGTCCGGACATGCAGGGGTAAATATTGGGTGGGTTCACTGCTGTAGATTGGGTATTAAATGTTGGCCGTGTGATGATGACCATGAAGTGGACCAGGGTGGTCACAACGGATCAATAGAAGTCATTTGTATCCGATTACAGGCTATATGTCTGTCAGTTACTGCCTTAGGGTGCAGATAAGGTGTATCAATCACTGGCAAATGACTTTGGTTAGCAAATAGCAATTAGGATGCACCAAGAGGTTGGGCTCTGCTGTTTAGTGGTCAAAGTGGTGATAAATAGGTCGGCAAGTAATTCCTGCATATATAGCATCACTGTCCATGTGTGAAATGCCAGGGACTTGCCTCCTCATTAGTCCATACAGTCATAATTACACCAAACCTCATCTTGCTGTACTTTCCTTGCTCGATGCGCTCCTCTTGTGAAATAGCTGCAGTCACATATATCGAGGCACGCCGCTGTACAGCCCCGCCGAGGCACGGACAAATCCTTTCACCCACTCAGCTGAGTCGGCGCGAGGTGAGCAGGGGGCTGTATTTCCTGGTCGGCGGCTTGCTTCTCAAGCCTCGCTGTCAGTTAGGTTTGGTCATACAACGGGCAGTGAGTCCAGTCCCCGTCACATCACGTGACGATGATGAATTTGACGCGTTTCGCTAGACGTAATGACCTAACCACTAGACGTAGCAGGAGCGCGCCTAGAAGGAGGGGATCACACTCAAATTCACGGATTAGACATGGAGAATTAAGAAATTAGGTAGATGAGGAACATACAGTAAGAACGGTTGGTTTTTTAGACGAAGGGGAGGTGGAGGCAACAGGAAACAGCCTACCACCTCCAAAAACAAAAGAAAATCTCAAAACCACCACTAATCAGAGTCATAAGCCCCCCAAATTAGGAGAGGGGCACTCAAGGACCAGGAGTCAGAAGAAATACTGTTAGCTCCCTCAAACTTAGATGAGTCACGTGATATGAAGGTGATTAACCTGTCGGACTTCCCTCTAAAGGAAAGACATATAACATTACTCCAGAAAGGCATGTCCTTTGCTCCAACAAATAACATAGACGAATTCACAGTGTACAAGGATATTGTTCTGTTTCTGAGGAAAGTTTTATTACGCTCCTTCTATGATACTTCAGACACCTGTTGATGATGGTCAGGCCCATTTGAATTCTCAGGAGATGGAGGCATTAAATGTCTTGAACTCTCTCTTGGAGGAAATAAATGGACAATTAGAACCTGACCTGCCTGATAAGAGACCCTCAAACTTAAAAATACAGTCAACTAAAATGCCCCCCTTAAGTAAGAACAAATGGCTGAGTCTCTTCCTTGACTTAGTACAAATGGAGCTATCCAATATTAACTGGAGCCCCAAAGGTATAGGCAATCTAACACGTGAGGAAAGCTGTGCCCTAAGAGAACTACGTGAGGCTAAACATCTAGTGATTAAACGAAGTGACAAAGGGGGGAATGTTGTTCTGTTAAGTGAGGACCAATATGAAGGAGAGGCGAAACGTCTTTTAGGGGACACTATAACATATAAAAATCTGACAGCGAACCCCTTTCCTGAAATAGTAGGATCACTAAATGAAAAAATAACTAATGCGGGTGTGGCTGGCCTATTAACTAAAAAGGAATGTACATACCTTAAGGTCAGTATCATACTGGTCCTTGCCCGTCCCTCTTAAATTAACCTCTGGGTTCCTGGGGTCTTCCCAGGGACATGTTATGTTTTTGTACACGTAACTATATGACCTACTGTCTATACCCACTGCTAGGGTCCCTAACCTCGGGCGCAAGGTGACCTTTTTGACAGCCATGTCCCCTGCCAAGCAGGCTCCCTGAAAAGGGACGAGCGGGGGGGGATCTCCACCCCCTCCGGCCACCCCCCCTGCACTATCCTTCTATTTATCTGAAGGTAGGCGCCAGGACCGCACAGCAGACCCCTTTTAATCTATACAGTCAATTCAATTCCAATAAGGGTATATTCTGGTCCGTTAATTACACTACACCATTTCTATTCTTACTTCTCCCCAAAGTGCTATATTTTTATCATGACCTTTTATTACTTTTTAAAACCAATATCTTTATTTACCAAATATCCCGTCTAAATATAAAAACAAAAAGAAAATTTTAAGAAAGCACCTCAAGGGGAAAAAGGGGGGGGGGAAGGAAGGAGAGGGAAAAAAACCCCATAAAAATATTAGTCAAAGGATACCATGCAATTATCTATTAAGTCTATTTACAAAAGCAAAATGTGTAAAATCATCAATAGTGGAGAGCGGGTCAATATATTGAGTGGGAGAGAAAAAAAAAATATTTTCTTTCCTTCTCTCCCCCCTCCCCTGCTTCCCACCCCAGGGGCTCAAGGCCCCTGTTCCTAATATGCCGCAAAAGTAATGTATTATCCCACGGTGTAATCCCGTGATATTAATTTCAAACCACAAAAATATTTACATATAAAAGGGTGTAAGGTAGACAATCAATTTTGTGTGTTTGTGAGAAAAAAAAAATTGTGTTGGTCAAAGGTAACATACAGTTACATGTAAGGTGTATTTACAAGACAAATATGTGTAAAAATCGTCCATAGTGATAAATGAATAAATGTGCTGAGTGAGAAAAAAAAATTGTGTTAGTCAAAGGTAACATAATTACCTGTAAGGTGTATTTACAGGACAAATATGTGTGAAGATTGTCCATAGTGTAGAAAAAAAAAAGGAACCACAAAAGTATTGATAAAAGGGTAATATGCAGTTACCTATAGAGTATATTTGCAAAACCAAATATGTGAAAAATCGTCAATAGTGAAAAATAGAGAAATGTGCTGAAAAAAAAAAAACAGTATGTTATCCTATTATTTTTCTCCCCCTTTCCTAAATCCCAGAATACCCCATAATTCCCAGCCCGCTAAACATTCGGCATTATACAATCAGATGTGCCTCAGTTTCTTTTAATGTATTCATTGAGATTTTCTGGGTATTTTGAAGGCCAGGATGGTAAGTCAATATCCGGAAGTTGTCAAGTCTTCAAAAAATCTGGAAGGTCTTCAATGTCTTGGAACTCTGGAAAGATCCTGAAACAGTATTATCTGGGCAACGTCAAAGTCAATTGTTTTCTGTTGCCATGCCGCCCGCGTGATTTTTTCTTTTATATGATAATAATGAACCCTGCAAATCACGTCTCTCGGTCTCTGTGAGTCTTGACTCTTAGGGCCCGGTAACCTGTGTGCTCGATCCAATAATATTTCTTCTGTTGGAGACAAATGTAATAGCATGCTGAAAATGCCTTGGAGGGTTGATATTAAGTCCTTCGGTCCGGTGGCCTTGGGTAACCCCCTGGCTCTAATATTATTTCTTCTGCTTCTGTTTTCTTGGTCATCTATTTCTAATAAGGCTCTTTTTAACCTCTGAGTTATCTCCTGTTTTTCCTTTTCAGATTGGATTAGTTTTTCTTCCAATTTTGTTACTCTTGTCTCGATAATGCTTTTTTTCTCTTGAACACTTCCCAAGGTAGACCTTACTTCCTGTAGCTCTGTTTTATAACATGTTTCCAAATGAGATACATATTTCTCCATATCACCTCTAGTCGGCAATGACCTTATATAGGCTTCCATGTTCCATGGCTCCTTCTGGCCTTTGATTCCTTCTAATGTACTATCGACCTGTATTTCCTGAGGATTATCTGTTTCCTTTCCCGTGTATGTTGTCTCCTCATCCGATATTTTTAGATGCCTCTTGTTTGTCTCCACTGTCTGCCCCACTAGGGATAGGGGGGGACCCCCACTGACAGAAGTGACTCCAAAGGTCCATTCCAGGGACCGATATAAGTTCCCCGAGTCCTGTTCCAGGGGCTGCAGTACTCACGGGGGTCCCGTTGGCCACGTTTTACTTAACCACTTCCCGACCGCCGTATGCAAAATGACGGCCGGGAAGTGGCTCAGTTATCCTGACTGGACGTCATATGACGTCCTCAGGATAACAAGCCGCTGCGCGCCCGGGGGGCGCGCATCGCGGCGATCGGTGGTGTGGGAGGTCAGTCTGACCCCCCGCAATGCCGATCTTGGTAAAGTGCTTTGATCTGAAGCACTTTACCATGTGACCAGCCGTGACCAATCACGGCTGGTCACAGTGTAATACAGGAAAGCCGTTTATCGGCTTTCCTGTACTCAGGTCTGCAGACCTGATGAGGGGAGAGCCGATCGGCTGCATCCCTGAGAGGGAGGGTTTGTGCTGATGATTTATCAGCACAGCCCTCCCTCGGATCGCCACCCTAGACCACCAGGGAGCCTGCCCAGGGACCACCAGGGGTGTGCCCACCCAGGACCACCAGGGAGCCGACCAGGGACCAC
>BLSH010148082.1:559781-572653 GCA_018402905.1 Glandirana rugosa
CCGGTGTATATGTTGTATCTTGTAACAGACAACGAAGACGACGTGTGTGTCCCGACAGCGGCCGACCACTGCCAGACTTAGGAGGAAAAAAAATAATAACAAGAACTAATCTCTATTACCCCTGATTGCATGCCTGAGAATTACAAGAAAGAACCTTACAATCCCCATACTTACGATTCTAGTTCTCTCGAGACCATAAGTTTATATATGATTCCATGTTTGGGGTCCAATAATACGAAAAAAAGGAGGATTCAGACCGTCACCAGCCGGCGACAGCCCTGTGTGTGCAGCAGAAGCAACAGACAATGTTCTATGTTGTATATGTGGCCGATAAGACCCAGCAATACTCAAGGGCCACCAGTCAAAGAAGTTGGAAATCCGAAGAGTCAAGCTGTTCAGTATGGTGAAGAAAACAGGTGAACACAGGCTAAACCAACAAAGGCGTGTTACTCAGCCAGTCACTTACTCAGTGTTACTCAGTCAGTGCAAACATCGACACCCCAGTAAACCAAAACCCCTCCCCCCACCCTACCCGCAAATCCCAACATTTTGCAGGTTTTAACCCTCAAAACCGAGAAAGAAGTTACTTAGAACCATTCACACCCCAACAAGGGGAGCCCTCCTGTGGTCCAGGCAAGGAGGGAACGTGAGGGGTGGAGGCGAGGCCTGTGAGGGGGCCCTCACTTACCACACCATAGTTCAGCATATATACGCCAACCATCTGTAATTCAGGCATCCGTGGATGAACAAAATATAATTCCGGAGGCTTATGTAGTGAAGCCCTTCACTGCAGCCAAAAACTTGCATAGCATAAATGTCAGGTAGGGGAGCGTTGCCTTTGTTTTAAGCATTGCCCAGTGAGTCCAACCATGCATCCGCCTCTCTAGAGGAGAGGAAGAAGTGAGTCTTTCCTTTGTGGACAACTCGGAGCTTTGCTGGGTAAAGCATGCCATATGGTAAGTTGCGTTCTCTCAGCCGTTGCTTAATACTAAAGAAGGCCGCCCTCTGCTTTTGCGTTGCTGCTGAAAAATCAGGAAAAATGGCTATGCGGTTACCGTTGTACATGATATCAGGCAGGTTCCTGGCGCGCCTTAGGATAAGCTCTTTGTCTTTAAAGTATAAGAATCTTGCCAGCATAGGTCTGTGCTGACAGCCTGGTGGAGGGGCCCGCAATGGTACACGGTGAAGCCCTCTCAATAGCAAACATGGCGGAAAAGCCTTCACTGCCAAAAGTTTGTGTCAGCCAGGATAATAGAAACTCCTCAGGCTGCTTCCCTTCCAAACCCTCCGGGAAGCCCAGGAATCTCAAATTATTCCTGCGGAGGCGATCTTCTATGTCTCCCAGCTTGGCTTCCTGGGACCTATGGTCCGCCGACATTTCTCTGACTGATACCATGAGAGGGTTCAGGTCATCCTCTATGCCGCTGATCCTCTGTTCAGCATTAGACACCCTATGGCGGATCTTATGCACATCCTCCTTTAGTAATGCAGTCTATGTGAATGGTGTCTAACTGTGTAGTAATAGATGCATGCAATGACTTAATGGCCGCGATAATATCTGTTAGAGAGGGCTCACCCCCCTGTGTCACTGCATTCGCTGCCGTACCTGTTGTCTGCAGAGGGACTTGGTACGCCAGGGGATTCGATCCGTCCATCCTCTCTGACTCTCCCTCGGCCCAGGGCTGAGGACCCCCGTCCTGTAAACGCTGCTGTGAGGCCCGCATGGCGCCGGCGCCATCTTGGCTGATCCCATGTGCAAATTTGGAGAGTCTCTCCGCGGGCGTAGGCGGCACGCTGGGCCCGATTTTCACCATCTCTAGGTGCAGGGAAACTTCAGCTGGCGATTGCTGTCTTTGTGGGCTGAAAAATCAGCGGTATTGGCTGTACAGGATTCGTCAGGATGATCGTGTGGTGCGGAGCTCCGGCTTTTTGCTGCTCATATCCTGGAAGTCAGGCCACGCCCCCAGCTATGGATATTTTTGAATACATGACCAGTGTGAATGTAAGTGTGGAGGAGGTGTTTAACCAGACTAATGTACAAAAGAAAAACATATGGAGGGTTGGTTTAGACATCTGAAACATTCTATGGAAAAACAACTGAGGGTGTGGTGGGATATAGCCACCTTGCAGATGTACATAGTGGAAAATATTATCCCTAGGAGATTAATATGGGATGTCCATCCCAACGATGGAATGAATAAAACACTTATGAAGAAAAGGTATACATTTTTATTTAGAGGGAGATGGAACTTTTAAAACTTATTGTGAAAAGGAAACAAAATATGTTGAAAAAGGTGGAACATAGGATATTGGAGTTAAAAGAAAAAATGTTGCCATTTGTGAAAATAACTGAATATAAAGTCAAATCTAAACATTTATAGGAGTTTATAAAGATATTTGATTTGGATACAAAAAATATGAAACAGAAACATTTCCAAAGAAATGGATTATAAAAATCAACATGTCTACAAAAGCCAAGAAGATGTAGAGGAAGGGAATGTGTATTCAAAAGAATATTCCATCTTTATAGATTCAAAAGAATCGTCAGAGTATTGAGAGGGAGATTATGATGAAGACTGGAGAACAGTTAAATATAAGAAACCTAAAACAACCAGGGAAAATGGAACCATAAAAGAAAGAAACCATATTACACATAGGATCATAGGTGTGCGCAGCCTATTGTATTAGGGTGTGTAACCCAAATGTATTAAAACATGGATGGTGTTAGTAGGGCAGTGGATGGTGTCAGGAGAGAAGTGGACTTGTCAGTAGTGCAAATGTTGGTGTAAGTAGGGCAGTGGACAGTGTCAGTAGTTTTTTATTTTTATTATTATTTTTTTAGGAGCCCTATTGGGGGCTTTGGTGAATTATCAGCAAGGGTTATCTGCACCACATGGGGTGACTAGGGTGTGCCCAGGCACACCTGGCACACACCCTGCGCATGCCTATGCATAGGATGGATATCAACAGAAATGATAGAGGTGGGGAAAGAATTCCAAATACACCCAGAGGGACAGGACAGAATGAGAATTATGGTTATAGACCCTATAATACCTCCAGAGGGGGCATAGTTACCTAGGTTTGCCCTATTGAGACACTATGAAACCCCGGGAAGAGGGTACAATAATATAGGGCATTTTTTTCCAGGGAATAGCAAGAGAGAACCTCCGGGAATCAAGAAGGTTGTGGTCAACCCAGGAATCAGTATTGGCAGGGACCACCAAGAGGATATGGGAATCAAGGGTTGCAAGGACCACACAGGAATCAAGGATGGTTTGGACCTCCCAGAAACCAGGAACAAGGAGGATATGCCCTGGAATAGGTAATGGGAAGGAAGAAGCAGACAAGAGGGTGCAGAGGAGGGAAAAAAAGAAAAAAGAGAAGGGAAAGTTAGGTGCTGGTATATTTAATGTTAGCAATGAGGTGTTTTCACAGGAAGAAATTAGCATTTGGGAAATATTACCCAGACTAGGATTTGGACAAATTTGAGGCATATATTGATATAAATAAATTCATTAGAAAATTTAATTTAAAGAAGCATTATGTAAAGAAGGGAAATGACAAAAGTAATAATGAGCAAACACAATTCAAACATAGCAATCTATAGACTAATTCTACATTTAATCTAAAAAAGGGCAGTGTGGCATTATGAAAGGCGAGGTGATCGATGGACGTTGTTTCACCTTGCATGCGTTCATTTTCAGTGAGCTAAGGCAAAATCTGGTCCAGGTGTTACCAGCCACCTTAGAAGGGTTGGTTCCGGCCCAGATTTTGTAGTACACTTGTGTCCACCAAGAAATGGTATAAATAAGCAGGAAGTAGAGCAAAGATTTGCTCTGGACTGGGACTCAGGAGCTGTCAAGCCTGAGAAAGCTGATGAACTGAAGTATGCTTTATGACTGAAAAAAAAAGGTTGGCATTGTCTTTGTTTTGTGGGTGACTGGGAGAAGCCCTTCACCACTCAGTTAGGAAAACTGGAAATGTTTAGTAAGAGTCTGGATGGCAAGGATTTATTTTCTGTTTTGTTTGACTTTCATGCAACCTTTTAAAATAAAACTGGCTACAAGTCACCTTTTAAGAAAACTTGCCATTTGGACTACCTTTTTCCCAGGAAAGGTGATCACCTTTGAGCTAACGCCCACAGATGGAGGATGCGGGCATCTTCCTAAACAAGTGGAAAGATGGAGGACGTGTTAAAAACCCTGCTGCAGGCCACTACAACCCTGCAGGGAACCAACTGCCAGATCACACAGGCACTGTAGCGCAGCAGGAGGCAAATCTCCAGCAACACATGGCAAATCACCAGGCCTTTGCAGCCCAGCAAGAAACCAACCGCCAAGTCGCAGAGTCTTCGGCAGCCCAGAGGGAGGCAAATCGCCAGCAGCAGGAGGCGAATCGCCAGGCCATTGCAGCCCAGCAGAAGACAAATCGCCACTTTGCCAAGGCCTTGGTGGAGTTAAAGAAGGGGTCCACAAGTCCTTTGCCAGTGGCACAGAAAATGGTGCATGCCAGCTATTTCCTGCAGAGGATGACACCTACAGATAATGTGGAAGTGTACATAGCAACTTTTGAAAGAGTTGCTGTTCGAAAAGCATGGCAGTTCGCAGAATCTCAAACATTATGGGGCATTCGCACCAAATTTGAGCGTCCCATAATGCAGTGCGAGACCGTGGCAAATGACACCCGCTGATTGGCCAAAAATGAGCATGACCTGCATGCTTTGGCCAATCATAGTTTGCTCTGCTGTGAGAGCCATGATTGGCCAAAAGCAGGGTGCCTTTGGCCAATTATGGCTCAGGGGGCTAAGTCCACGCCCCACACTATATAAGGTGGCTTACATAGCGCCCATATATAGTGCATAATTATGGAGATAGAGAGAGGTTAGGCAGTTTAGTTAGTGGCGTGTAGGCAGTGTCGTATACGGTATACAGTGCAGATAGAGTATGTGCAGGCAGTTTAGTATGTATAATATACAGTGTAGATAGAGTATATACAGTTAGTGGAGGCATTGTATGAAAATACAGTATCTCACAAAAGTGAGTACACCCCTCACATTTTTGTAAATATTTTAATATATCTTTTCATGTGACAACACTGAAGAAATGACACTTTGCTACAATGTAAAGTAGTGAGTGTACAGCTTGTATAACAGTGTAAATTTGCTGTCCCCTCAAAATAACTCAACACACAGCCATTAATGTCTAAACAGCTGGAAACAAAAGTGAATACACCCATAAGGGAGAATGTCCAAATTGGGCCCAATTAGTCATTTTCCCTCCCCGGTGTCATGTGACTCGTTAGTGTTACGAGGTCTCAGGTGTGTTAAATGTGGTGTTATTGCTCTCACTCTCTCATACTGGTCACTGGAAGTTCAACATGGCACTTCATGGCAAAGAACTCTCTGAGGATCTGAAAAAGAATTGTTGCTCTACATAAAGATGGCCTAGGCTATAAGAAGATTGCCAAGACCCTGAAACTGAGCTGCAGCAAGGTGGCCAAGACCATACAGTGGTTTAACAGGACAGCTTCCACTCAGAACAGGCTTCCTCGCCCTGGTTAACCAAAGAAGTTGAGTGCACATGCTCAGTGTCATATCCAGAGGTTGTTTTTGGGAAATAGACATATGAATGCTGCCAGTATTGCTGCAGAGGTTGAAGGGGTGGGGGGTCAGCCTGTCAGTGCTCAGACCATACACCGCAGGCTGCATCAAATTGGTCTGCATTTCTTTTGTCCCAGAAGGAAGCCTCTTCTAAAGATGATGCACAAGAAAGCCCACAAACCGTTTGCTGAAGACAAGTGGACTAAGGGCATGGATTACTGGAACCATGTCCTGTGGTCTGATGAGACCAAGATAAACTTATTTGCTTCAAATGGTGTCAAGTGTGTGTGGCAGCAACCAGGCGAGGAGTACAAAGACAAGTATGTCTTGCCTACAGTCAAACATGGTGGTGGGAGTTTCATGGTCCAGGGCTGCATGAGTGCTGCCGGCACTTGGGAGCTACAGTTCATTGAGGGAACCATGAATGCCAACATGTACTGTGACACTGAAGCAGAACAGGACCCCCTCCCCAACATGATAACGACCTCAAACACACCTCTAAGATGACCACTTGGACTGGCCAAGCATGCCGCCAGACCTTAACCCTATTGAGCATCTATGGGGCATCCTCAAACAGAAGGTGGAGGAGCGCAAAGTCTCTAACATCCACCAGCTCAGTGATGTCATCATGTAGGAGTGGAAGAGGACTCCAGTGGCAATTTGAAGCTCTTGTGAACTCCATGCCTAAAGAGGGTTAAGGCAGTTGTCAGGAATACCACATGCAGGCATCCAGCAGAGGTGATCAGTTCAATTGGCTGCACTTAAAGGAATCAGGACCAGATGATTGAGTGAAAATATATTTATATATTTATTATGAAAATGACACATTTCCAAAACCAAACACCAGTAAACATAAACAAGCAAGTGAAAGATGAATGAAACACAGCAAACCCAAAATGAACACCTAACAAACTATTTAACTAAATACAAGTGTAGAAAACACATAAGCAAAACGGGGACACAAGATAAGGGGAACAGGAAGTCAGGTTACTGGGAGCAGAAGGTGAGTAAAGGGAGCAGGAAGCAGGTTCCATATGTCAGGTCTCCGGGTCAGGATTCAGATTCAGGATCAATGATCAAGGACAAGACCGGGTCGGACTCAGGCATGGACACGGCTTGCAGAGAAAATACTGAAGCACTGGAACTAGGTGCAAGGCGGGCTTATATAATCCCAGCAGTCCCATCAGGTGCATCCTAACGACCTGTATGATCCATCTGCTTGGAGACACCCGCTAGTGGCCACCAGGACTACACCCTTTAGTTTTCTACA
Source organism: Glandirana rugosa (assembly GCA_018402905.1). Lineage (NCBI taxonomy): Eukaryota > Metazoa > Chordata > Amphibia > Anura > Ranidae > Glandirana > Glandirana rugosa. Next base: position 566,651 of record BLSH010148082.1, read on the forward strand.
CAACAGTGCCAACAGCAGGTGACCTAAGCAAGGACAGAGGTCCTGACAGCAGTGCTGGAAAATAATGGTGGCCATACAAAATATTGACACTTTGGGCCCAATTTGGACATTTTCACTTAGGGGTGTACTCACTTTTGTTGCCAGCGGTTTAGACATTAATGGCTGTGTGTTGAGTTATTTTGAGGGGACAGCAAATTCACACTGTTATACTGTACAAGCTGTACACTCACTAGTTTACATTGTAGCAAAGTATCATATTTTCAGTATTGTCACATGAAAAGTGTGGGGGTTATCTCAATGGGGATCACCATCCCTGGAAAAAGGTAGTCCAAATGGCAGGTTTTCTTAAAATCCAGGTAGCCAGGTTTATTTACAAGGTTGCATGTAAAATCAAATAAACAAAACAGAAAATAAATCCTTGCCATCCTGGCACAAACTAAACAGTTTTCCTAACTCAGAGGTGAAAGGCCAGGTCAAGAACAATCTTCTGATCCAGACCTGCTTCCTTTATAGCACCTGTTGGTGGGTACAAGTGGACTGCAAAATCTGCTCCGCAACCAACCCTGCCAAGATGGCTGATAAAAGCCGGACCTGACTCCACCTTAGTTTCCTGCAAATCAACGCATTGGAGGTTAAACATAACATCCCTCAATAACCCGCCTTTCATAATGTCACCTACCCCCCCCCCCCCCGCTCCAACCAGACAATGGATACGGGAAAAGGCATCTGCATCATTTTGAAATTTCCCAGCTCTATGTTCCACTGTGAACTTAACTGCTTGAAAAGCAAGGTACCATCTTGTCACATGACTGTTTTTCTCCTTGTTATCACACATCCATTTAAGAGGGGCATGATCAGTGACTAGTTTGAATGGTCTCCCCAACAGGTAATATTTCAAGGCATCTAAGGCCCATTTGATAGCGAAAAATTCCTTCTCAACAATGGCATAGTTTTTCTCATGTCTGCTGAGCTTTCTGCTAAGGTAAACCATTGGGTGTTCCTCCCCATCTCTGACTTGGGACAGTACAGCACCCAGTCCCACATCAGAGGCGTGTGTCTGCACCACAAACTTTGTTGTGAAATCTGGGGTCAAGAGCACAGGTTTTGCGCAAAGGGCTTGGTTCAACATTTGAAATGCCTTCTCTGCCTCAGGATTCCACTTATCATGACTGACCCTCTTCCCTTCGTCAGATCTGTCAGTGGGGCTGCAATGGTGGCAAAATTTGGAATAAAACATCTGTAGTACTCAAGAAATGCACAAACTTGCTTTTTATTTATAGGTTGGGGCCACTTTTGAACTGCCTTTATCTTATTGATCTGAGGCTTGATCAGCCCCGAACAATAATGTAGCCAAGGTATTTGGCCTCCTCCAAGCCTATGGCACACTTTCTGGGGTTGGTAGTGAGTCCTGCTTTCCTAAGGGAATTCACTACTGCTTGCACCAGGGGCAAATGAGATTCCCAATCTGGGCTGTGGATGATTGCATCGTCCAAATAGGCAGCTGCGTATTGGCGATGTGGTCTTAAGGTCTTATTCATCATTCTTTGGAATGAGGCAGGAGTACCATGCAAGCCAAAAGGCATCCGTTTATACTGGAAGGACCCCTTGGGGGGTAGAAGACGCAGTTTTCTCTTTTGCAGGCTCTGTTAGGGGTATCTGTCAATAGCCTTTAGCCAGAACTAAAGTAGTTATGTACCGTGCACTACCCACTCTATCAACACACTCGTCGACACGAGGCATTGGGTATGCATTGAATTTGGACACTGTTCAACTTCCTGAAATCATTACAAAACCTTATAGTTCCATCTGGTTTTGGGACCAACACTATGGGATTTGACCAGTCACTGTTTGACTCCTCTATCACATCCAGCTGTAACATGTTCTTTATTTCATGTGCAACTGCTTCCCGCCTAGCGTTCGGGTATTCTATAGGGTTTTACATTTACGCAGACACCTGGTTCCCTAATTATGTCATGCTGTATAATTGTGGTCAGTCCGGGCAGGTGAGAGAAAAAGTCTCTTCTTACAAATTCTTTAACATCATTCTGTTGGGCCACTGACAGGGTTTCAGTTATGGGTACTTCAGGAGTCACAGGGGACATATCTTTTTGGGGGGTTGGCATTGCCAGTAAAGTCTCTGTCCTTCCAAGGTTTCAGAAGATTAACATGGTATATTTGCTCTGGTTTCCTTTTCCCTGGCTGGTAAACTTTGTAGGTTACCTCCCCTACCTTTTCCATAATTTGAAAGGAACCTTGCCACTTTGCTAGGAATTTACTCTCAACTGTGGGGACTAGTACCAGAACTCTATCACCAGGGCTGAAGACCCGGGTCTTGGTACCCCTATTATAAACCCTTCTCTGGGCTTGCTCCATATGTTCCCGTACAAGCGGCATGACAGCAGCGATTCTATCTTGCATCAGTGAGATATGTTTGATGACGCATCTATAAGGCGTGGTCACTGCCTCCCATGTTTCTTTTGCAACATCTAGCAATCCCCTGGGATGTCTACCATACAGTAGTTCAAAAGAGGAGTAACCTGTAGATGCCAGAGGTACCTCTTGTATGGCAAACATGAGGTATGGCAGCAAAAAACTCCCAATTTCTACCATGTTTGTCCACCACCTTCTTTAACATGCTAATAGCCTAAGCTGAGGTATTACACAAGGGAATGGCTTCAGAATATCGCGTGGCATAGTCCAGTATTACCATGATGTTTTGATGGCCTCGGGCAGACTTTACTATTGGTCCCACTAGATCCACCAGATCCATGCCAATTATTTCAAAAGGCACTTCAATTATTGGTAACGGTACCAGCGGACTGCGAAAATGGGGCGATGGCGCAGAATACTGACACTTTGGGCATGACTATTCTTTGACATCTGCATATAACCCGGGCCAAAAGAATCTCTGGGTTATTCTCTCCTTGGTTTTCTCTATACCCAGATGTCCACCTGTCATGTACCTGGCGGACGAGTCTGACTTCTGCAGGGGTTACCTCTCTTGCGGCCCTGGTTCGAGAATCCCTAATAGTGTAGACAGGGAGTTCAGGAGCACAGGGGGGCATGAGGGCTGGACTGGATCACTTGATGGTGCGTGAAGGTCCACTAGAGCTCGTGCTGAGCAGAAGAGTAGTCGTACAGTCCGGGTCAGCAACTGGCTGGCTAGGAGGTGCAAAAGGAGCAGGCAGGCGGGTGGTCAGGTACAGGCAGGGTCGGCAACGTGAGGGCAGCGAGGTACAGGAGGATTAGGCAAGAGAATGGTTGTAGACAGGCCGGGGGTCTGGGCAGCCAGAATTCAGCGGAGTCCAAGGAAAGCATGGGTTACAGATACAGAAAAGTCTCTCAAAGCAGGGCACGGGGTCACTGGAACGCTGTAGAACGGACAGCACTTGCTACAGGAAACCCACTGTTTAAATAGAGCTGCCCAGCACTGCCTCCTCTGGGAGCGCGAGCAAACAACAATCAAATGCAAACACGTCCTCAGCACAATCTTCTCCCAACACCACCCATCATATGACCATGGGCTAAATCTAATAACATCCGGCGATAGGGTTTGGGAACCACTAGCTGCTCTACCTCCTCCTCCCCTTGCTTTACCACCTGATACATGGCTCTTAAAAACAACTTGCTGTAAGGAAAAGACACCCCTATATTAGGTTCAATGAGTTCCCCATCTATCATTTTAATGTTTTAAAATGTGGCGTCTCTCACTTGTTCCGTACAAAAATCATCTTTCCTGACCTCTAAGTCAGGTACCACGTTCTGTCCACTCTCACTATTAAAGTCAGAGATAATTTCTTGTTCATTAACTTCCATCAGGGGGCTGGAATCCAGCTCTTCCTGCTCCCCAGCCATTACAGAAAAGGGAAAAGGGTCTGTGGTGAGTTCCAGTGTTTCCTCAACAGGGGGCGCTCTTTCCTCCTGACTCCTTCTATTTTCACCTAAAATACAAAAGTGGGGAAAATCTCTCCCCACTAGAGCTTCATGAAGCAGCGAGGGTACCACCCCCACTGAATGCATCACCATGCCCCAAGTGGTATCAATCTCAACAGCAGTCTGGTAGTCACATGTGTCACCATGAATGCAAATAACCCCAATTGTGCTAGGGTGTATCTTTACAGGATTTACACAATCACCTTTGACTAATGTCACAACACTACCAGAATCTAGCAGTGACTGGCTTTCCATCAACTAAAATGACATACATTTGTTTTCTCTTTCGTTCATTGACGGGCGCAGCCTCTTATTCTTGACATGTGGGTTTATGCACCTTTCACTCGGAGTGGACTAAGCAGAATGTAGTTCAGCTAAAAGCAGACACAGCCCCTCCCAGGGGGCAGTCCTCACTTGGCATAACCCCTCCTGCCCTGCTCAGAAACTCCGTTTTTTCTGGCTAGTGCAAGGAGTAGGACCTGGCTCCCTGCTGGGATCTGCGGTTCCCCATTTTTTTCTTTTTTCCCAAGACTTCTGATGAAGAATTCAATCAAGTAGCCGGCTGGGTGACAGGCTGGATATCCTAGATCCAGGAAGTCTCCCCAGCGCAGCCGACGGATGCGAGCCGACCCTTAGCTGTATGCGGGGTCGACCTCGTCGGGCCTCGTTCCGTGCGGGGCAGCCGGCGGGTTAAACGTCCCACCAGCACACCTAGGACCGGGCCCCGGGGCTTGTGTCACGGGTGTTGTGTGGCCGGCAGCTCCCCCCAAACCGGCGGGGTGGCAGGTCTGCCTTGGGTGGCTTCCCACTACGCCCGTCCAGAGTGGTGAGTATGCTCCCCCCTTGCGGGGTGCAGGGGGGCAGGCGGGTGGTGTCTCTCTTCTTCGGGCAGAGGTGGGCTTTATCCTTCTTACCACTTACTATCACCCCCCCTCCCCCCGGGCTGTAGTCTCCCCCTGCCTGGCTGCGCTCCCCCTGGGTGGGCTACGGGCGGTCTGTATGTCAGTACCGGGCCGCCATTTTCCTGTAGACGGCCGCGTGTGGATCACGGCCGCCATTTTCCGGTAGCCGGCTGCTTGTTTTGGCCTCTAGTGCAGACGGCGGCCATCTTGGCGTGGTCCGCCTCGCGTCCTGGCCTCAGATTCGCTGGCTGGATGGGCGGTCCTGGATCTCTTGGCGCCGGGCCGGAAGAGCCTTCCTACACGTGGGGGACGTGGAGCAGCAGCAGCAGGGTGGTTACAGGCCGCTACAGCAGCGCTAGCAGCAGCACCCGGGGTCGGTGTGGTGAGTCCTCCTGGGAGCCTCTGGGGCCCTGGTTCGGCAGCTTGAGGGGTGGTGTGGGATGCACGGTCCAGTCTGGCCAGTGGGTGTCTTCTGGGGTGCGGTGCAATGGCGGCTGAAGCAGGTGCTTCCCAGCCAGAAGTCTCCGGTGGGGATCAGGGAGTGCTGGGACCTGTGGTTCCGCTGGACAAATTGACAGCCATCCTGGAAGAATTCTTCTCCCGGGTGGAGCTGATCAGTGACCGTGGGGTGGCGAGGAAACGGCCACCCCCTCCCCCGTCCTCTGGTGAGGACTTGGAGCCTGAGGGGGGCTCCGCTGTGTCAGGGACCCCCCTGGAGTTGTCAGAGGGTGAGCTCGGGGGACCCCTCGGATGATGAGGCTGAGCCCTCGGGGGCCACCGCAGCTCGTGAGCGGGCTCTGGTGCTCTCCTTGGTCTCAGCGGTCCATGAGATGCTGAAGCTGGGCCCGGCTGCGACACAGGGGGCGCTGTACGCCTTTGGTCACATAGGCCGGCCCGGACACCTAAGGTATTCCCTTATTTGTGGTACTTTGATCAGTTTGTTTACAAGGAGTGGCAACTACCTCATGGTTCATTCGCCATGCCTAAACTTTTTTCTGTGCGTTATCCCTTTGAGGATACCCTGTTGCAGAAGTGGAAGTCTCCGACGGTGGACCCGCCTGTGGCCCGTCTGAACAAGGGGACCACTATTCTGATGGAGAGTTCTCCATCCTTTAAGGACCCAGCTGATAGGAGGACTGAGGTGGTATCCAAGGCAATGTTCCTGGTC
>BLSH010148082.1:591536-605439 GCA_018402905.1 Glandirana rugosa
CTCAATAAAACTCCTTTGTCGTTTAAATGTGACAACATGTTCGACATGTGAGTGATGAAATGTAACATCGTTTCACAGTAAAGAAGTTACAACAGTGTACTTTTCTATATTATTTTATAAATGTTTTTACACTATGACATTTTGGAAATATAATTTCATCATGATTTTCGAATTGAAAAAAAGTACCTATATTAGTAAAATTTATATTATGACCATTTTCAAATGAACTTTACATTAACATTAACATTACGACACTCGCCGGAAAATGGTGTACTAGCGCGGCAGTTTACTGCCGCACTAGTGTACATTTGTTCGGCCGCCTTCGCGGCCGAAAAGATATATCTTTTCATGTGACAACATTGAAGAAATGACACTTTGCTACAATGTAAAGTAGTGAGTGTACAGCTTGTACAACAGTGTAAATTTGCTGTTTCCTCAAAATAACTCATCACACGGCCATTAATGTCTAAATCGCTGGCAACAAAAGTGAGTACACCCCTAAGTGAAAATGTCCACATTGGGCCCAAAGTATCAATATTTTGTGTGGCCACCATTATTTTCCAGCACTGCCTTAACCCTCTTGGGTATGGAGTTCACCAGAGCTTCACAGGTTGCCACTGGATTCCTCTTCCACTCCTCCATGACGACATCACGGAGCTTATGGATGTTAGAGACCTTACGCTCCTCCACCTTCCATTTGAGCATGCCCCACAGATGCTCAATAGGATTTAGGTCTGGAGGCATACGTGGCTAGTCCATAATTTTTACCCTCAGCTTCTTTAGCAAGGCAGTGGTCATCTTGGAGGTGTGTTTGGAGTCGTTATCAAGTTGGAATACTGCCCTGCGGACCAGTCTCTGAAGGGAGGGGATCATGCTCTGCTTCAGTATGTTACAGTACATGTTGGCATTCATGGTTCCCTGAATGAACTGTAGCTTCCCAGTGCCGGCAGCACCACACCATGACACTCCCACCACCATGCTTGACTGTAGGCAAGACACACTTGTCTTTTTACTCACCTGGTTGACGCCACACACTCTTGACACCTTCTGACCCAAATAAGTTTATCTTGGTCTCATCAGACCACAGGACATGGTTTCAGTAATCCATATCCTTAGTCTGCTTGTCTTCAGCAAACTGTTTGCAGGCTTTCTCGTGCATCATCTTTAGAAGAGGCTTCCTTCTGGGATGACAGCCATGCAGACCAATTTGATGCAGTGTGTGGCGTGTGGTCTGATCACTGACAAGCTGACCCCCCAGAAGAATAAAAAGCAACTCCTGCGCTTGGATACATCAACCAGGGAAAAAGAAGGGATAGCCATGAATAAATTCTTTATGGGCGTAGCGTTCCCTCGGCACTTGGTAGTCTTGCTGCCCTCCTCAGGACCATGGGAATCCAAAAAGAATTGAATAAAAATACAAAAGAGAGGGGCGCACCGACCTAGTGCAATACCATAAGACCGTTTATTAAAATTAACAAAGCATAAAATATACTCACAAGCGGAGCAATATAAAGGACATGCGGATAATAAAGACTTCTTTAGGGGGATCAGTCTATTTCCACCTCAGCAGGGGATCCAGACGATATCACACACAAGGCTAACACATTTCCAGGGCGAACCCTCTTCCTCAGAGCCTAGCAAACATATGGACTGTCCCTCTTAAATACCTGTATGTCAGTGAGTCAAAACCCCTCCCCCCAAAAACGGGGAGGGGCCCTGGGAGAAGAGGGGGCGGTAGCCATCTAAATGAATAGATGGACACCTACATAATCCACCCCCTCACCAACCACTCACGAACAGGTACATTATTTACAGCATCAGGAGTCACTTCATAAATAGACATACAATTTGTATAAGACATCCACAAATGCAGAGAAGCAAACACATATACAAACGTATATAGATAAAATGAAAATAAAATAACATCAAGGAGTGAATCTGCACGGCGCTACTGCATAAACCCCACAAGGTCTACAAACATCAAACTGGTGTATGCACATATATACATGAACCTAAAACATCACAGGGCTTACATCCATGCGCAGCCCCTCTTTCCCAACTCTGTGTATGAAAACCACTCACCGCCGCTCTGGGAACAGTCACATGGTGTGGCATATTGTATCACACAGACCTGCTTTCCCCCATCCAGTGAAGAGATGATCAGCATAGCTTCAGCAGATTCCAGCGTCCACAGTAATGTGGAACGCAACCGGCTACATGGCCCGGAAGTGGGAGCGGAAATGCGTTCCCCCCACCCCTTCAACCTCTGCAGCAATGCTGGCAGCACTCATACGTCTGTTTCCCAAAGACAACCACTGGATATGACTCTGAGCACATGCACTCAACTTCTTTGGTCGACCATGGCAAGGCCTGTTCTGAGTGGAACCTGTCCTGTTAAACCACTGTATGGTCTTGGCCATCATGCTGCAGCTCAGTTTCAGGATCTTTGCAATCGTCTTATAGCCTAGGCCATCTTTATGTAGAGCAACAATTATTTTTTTCAGATCCTCAGAGAGTTCTTTGCCAGGAGTTGCCATGTTGAACTTCCAGTGACCAGTATGAGAGAGTGAGAGTGATAACATCAAATTTAACACACCTGCTCCCCATTCACACCTGAGACCTCTTAACACTAACGAGTCACATGACATTGGGGAGGAAAAATGGCTAATTGGTCCCAATTTGGACATTTTTACTTAGGGGTGTAAATCACAGAGTAGGTAAATATAGACATGTTTGTTTGTTTTTTAAAGAAAGAAAAAACAAGACTTTAGTATCACTTTAAGGCAGGTGTGGTCACCACTTTTTTGTAGCCTGCATGCTGCTAATAGGTAGAATGCAGTGGCCATTTTGAATAAAAATTATACAAGGGGCATATTGTATTAGAAAATGTTCTATGGAATTTAATAAAGCATTGACATCATATATGGAAAGCCCCCTTACAGCTTCAACCACTTGTTTAGTGGGCGGCAACCTGTGGCACGCGTGCCACTTGAAGCCTTTTTGTTGGAACAAGACTCCCTCTTCATCTGTAGAGCAGTGCAGGTAATTGGCAGTGAGACACAGCTACTGCCACTCTAGCACATGCAGATCTCAGAATTCCCCAAAAGTGGTAGGGCAGATGAGAAGGAGGGTAGAGTAGTGGGGCAGATGAGAAGGAGGGTAGAGTAGTGGGGCATATGAGAAGGAGGGTAAAGTAGTGGGGCAAATGAGAAGGGGGGTAGAGTAGTGGGGCAGATGAGAAGGGGGGATAGAGTGGTGGGGCAAATGAGAAGGGGGGCAGACTGGTGGGGCAGATAAGGGGGGTACGGCTGTGAGGAAGATGATAAAAGAGGTACAGTAGTTGGGCAGATGAGAAAGGGGGTGCAGAAGTAGGGCAGATGAGAAAGAGGGTACAGTGGTAGGGCAAATGAGAAGGGGGTACAGTGGTGGGCAGATGAGAAGGGGGTACAGTGGTGGGGAAGATGAGAAAGGGGGGTACAGTGGTAGGACAGATGTGCAGGAGGTACAGTGGTGGAACAGATGAGGTTGGTACAGTGGTGGCACAGAAGAGCAGCAGGGAGGTACAGTGGGGAGGGGGGCAGATAAGAAAGGGAGTAGGTAAGAAAAGGGGTACAGTAGTGGGGCAAATATGCAGGGGGTACAGTGGTGGGGCAGATATGCAGGGTGATACAGAGATGGGATAGATGAGAAGGGGGTACAGTGGTAGGGCAGATGAGAAGGTGGGTACAGTGGTGAGGAAGATGATAAAGGGGGTACAGTGGTGAAGGTACAGGAATTGGGGTGATCTGAGATGAAGGTGCAAGAATTGGGCGATCTGAGGTGTGAAGGTGCAGGAATTGGGACTAATCTGAGTTGGAAAGGTGCAGGAATTGGAGTGACCTCAGATGTGAAGGTGCAGTAATCGGGGCTGATCTGAGGTGTGAAAGTATAGGAATTGGGGCTGATCTGAGGTGTGAAGGTGCAGGAATTGGGCTGATCTGAGGTGTGAATGTGCAGAAATTGGGGTGATCTGAGGTGTGAAGGTGCAGAAATCGGGGTGGTCTGAGATAAAGGTGCAGAAATTGGGTGATCTGAGGTGTGAAGGTGCAGGAATTGGGCTGATCTGAGGTATGAAAGTGCAGGAATTGGGCTGATCTGAGATGTCAAGATGCAGGAATTGGGGTGATCTGAGGTGTGAAGGTGCGGGAATTGGGCTGATCTGAGGGATGAAGGTGCAGGAATTGGGCTGATCTGAGGTATGAAAGTGCAGGAATTGGGCTGATCTGAGATGTCAAGATGCAGGAATTGGGGTGATCTGAGGTGTGAAGGTGCAGGAATTGGGCTGATCTGAGGGATGAAGGTGCAGGAATTGGAACTGATGTGGGGTGTGAAGGGGCAGGAATTGGAACTGATGTGAGGTGTGAAGGTGCAGGAAATGGAACTGATCTGAGGGATGAAGGTGCAGGAATTGGAGCTGATCTGAGGTGTGAAGGTGCAGGAATTATGGTGATCTGAGATGTGAAGGTGCAGGAATTGGGGTGAACTTAGGGGTGAAGGTGAATATTACTAAGAAATAAATGTTCATTTCTTACTAATAATCAAATAGCTTACAGCATTTACTTTATAAGAATTCCTTTTTGTGATTGAGAGTGTGAAGTTGACATTTTTTTATACAACCAACACCGACATTTTTTCAAAGAAATCGATTGCTTACCCCTGCACTTGTTAATGCATGGTCCTAAATTGACTTAGTCCATGATTAGATTTGCAGCCTGTGGGGGCATTGACATTTTATAGTATATCTGATTGCTTTCAACACCCCCACCCCTTCCCCCACTTCCCCCGAGGGTTGAAGAGAATTTGTTATTCTGTGTTTAAAATAGCTGGAATAGAAAGGAGTTTTAAAAAATAAAGGGATTCTTAACACTGAAATAACATATGCTAACGATCAGAGTTTCAACCAATCAAATAAATATTTCAGTAAACCACCATTCTGAATTCACTATTTAAGGGATAAGCACACTTGGGCTATACATCCAGTATTGATCATTCTGCAGCATCTGCAGACATGTATGTGTGTTTGCAGATGCTGCAGATCTCAAAGAGTCAAAAAATGTAGCCTTTTAGGTGGTTCACAAAGCAAGGCTGTCACCATGGGTGTCTGGTCCATACATAAACGTGCACAGTCAGTAGAAACGTAAAATCAGTATCAGAGCAGAATTAATGGAACATGAGGAATAGGCTCACTGAGTGGCAGTCTCTGTAGCTTAACATATATATAAACTCCAAAAAAGTTTTAGCTATGAATGGAATAGGCAACTATTAGAACCCATTTAAAATTCTCTTTGCTGTCTGTGCCCATGCTAATGCTAGATTACCCGCCCCCCCCCTCCCCCATTTCTTTTATAGACCAGAAAGAGAGTGATAGTAACATCCAAATTTTAAGTTGTTAAGAGAACAGGACTGGAGTTATGGATGTTTACACTTGGTATTGCTTGTGTTTTAATGCCGGATCTGAGTGAATAAGGAGTTAGGTTTACTATGGCCATGTATGTATGCGTTATGTCCCAGTGAAGAAAGGAAGAATTTGGATACTCTGCTGACCTTATGTGATATGTGCGCTTTGGACTTGCTTGTAACTAGTGGGTTATAAATAATTGGTGAGCCTTTTATCTACCTACAGTATTGAGAGTTTATCTATTGTCATGTGAGTATATTATTGTATGAGATTTATATTACATACTACAGATTAGGCAGGCCATCCCTAAAGCTTATTCTTTGATGGACAGAGTTCCTCTCTTTTCAGTTAAAGGAGAAGTATGGTTAAAGCACTTTTGACCATACTTCTCCTGTGGGTCACAGGAGTGCACTTAGTTTTGTACTCCTATGACCTAGATGCAGTCGACAACGGGCTAAAGCCTGCTGCCAGCTGATGTCAGAGGGCCGGTCCAAGCTCTGCAGGGAATCCAGCAATAATCTTGGGATCTTCCCAGATGTTTGACTGGCAGCTGGCTCAGGCCCTCAGTACACCTCTGAGAGCCTGAATCAGCCACTCTCGCCTTCTCCACAGCCCAGCGCTCCAGTAGGCGCTGGAGGGGCAGAGCAGACAGTCACCGCTCTCTGTTCAATAAAGTTTGAGAACTTCGCAATCAGCTGTCATATGATTGCTTAGTTCTCAGTCTTAGAGGACTAAGACTATTCACTTTGAGCTTTACCATTCCGCTGTCTTACATAAAAGTCACACTAATGTGATATCATTTTAAGCAGCAGACTGTTGATTATATTTTTCTGTAACTATGGGGTGTGCAACTTACATAAATTACGGGAAATGCATTTTTCATGGGTACTCAATTGGTTAACTATTTGCCGACCGCCACCCGTAGAAAGATGGCGGCGGTGTGGCTCCACTGCGCAAATCACTGTCTATAAATGGTGATTCGCGCAAGCGCTATTTGCGAGAACGGCCGACAGCGTACGTGCCCGTGGGTCGGGCGGACTCGATGTCCACTGGGGGCCCGTGATCACCTGTTAGAGAGGCAGAACGGGGAACCACCAATGTAAACACGGTGGTTCCCCGTTCTGTCAGGGAACATATGACAGATCTACTGATCCCTGGGATCAGTTAGATCTGTTATGTCCCTGCCAGGTCAGCCCCCACACAGTTAGAACATAGTGAGGGAACATAGTTAACCCCTTGATCGCCCCCTACAGATTAACCCCTTCCCTGCCAGGGACATTTAGACCGTAATCAGTGGCTATGTTTAGCTCTGATCGCTGTATAAATGTCAGTGGTCCCAAAAAAGTGTCAAAAGTGTCCGACATGTCCATCGCAGTCTCGCTAAAAATCACAGATCGCCGCCATTACTAGTAAAAAAAATTATTAAAAACACCATAAATCAATTCTCATGGTTTGTAGACGCTATAACTTTTGTGCAAACCAATCAATATATACGCTAATTGCGATTTTTTTTTCTTTTTACCGAATATATGAGGAAGAATACATATCTGCCTAAACTGATGAATACATTTTTTTATATATATTCTTTTGGATATGCATTATAGCAAAAAGTAACAAATATTGTTTTTTTTAAATTGTCGCTTTTTGTTTGTTTATAGCGCAAAAAATAAAAACCGCAGAGGTGATCAAATACCACCAAAAGAAAGCTCTATTTGTGTGAAAAAAAGGACGTAAATTTTGTTTGGGTACAATGTCACACAACCCCGCAATTGTCAGTTAAAGCGGCACAGTGCCGAATCACAAAAAGTGCTCTGGCCTGGAAGGGGGTAAATCCTTCCAGGGCTGAAGTGGTTAAAGGGTAACTCCACTTTCATGGGGAAAAATATAGCAAATTAAGAAAAAATAATATAGCGTGTACAATTGCGATACAAGTCATATTGTAATTGAATGTTATTAAAAATTACCTTTACTTCTCAAACTGCAGCTGCTGTCATTTTCTATAAATGCAGTGCAATGTGGCTTCCTGGAGTTGTTCTGTACACAGAATATGTACTGACCACCCCCCAGAAACATAATTTCCTGCTTGTGTGATTGGCTCACCAATTTTCCCAGAAGATTGCCTAAGATTCAAGTCATATTTCAGGAATCCCCTGCAACAAAAATGCCATTTTTAGTGAGATACTTCCAATAGGAACACGTCTAAAGGGATGCAGGCCCAGCAAAATTTCCTCATTAGTGCTCTGCAGCTGCACACCTGTTAGATAATTAGAAAACCACTCCCATTAGACCCACTTAGCAGAGAGGCTCAGAGAAACAAACAGGAATTTCTTTAGAATTTCAAAAGGTAGGAATCTGCAACAAAGCTTGTTATTATCGATGCAATGTACATAGATCACCCAGAGGGGAATGTTTTTTTCTCAACAAAAGTGGAGTTACGCTTTAAAGAACCCTGATAATGCTAACAGAGTAGTGCTGATAAGTTTAAAGTGTATATCAAGTTTACAGCTAAATCGGGATAGCACCTACTTTACATTTGTTACATGTCCCCATTCACATGCTGTAGCTTCACTTAAAAAATATTTCAAAAATTGCAACTTAACTTTTTTCTTAGTTTCTGGACCCTCCAGCAAGAAAAAAAATCTTTTTATTTGTTTATGAGGGGGCTGGGCAGTTGTGTTTGCCATAATTAACCCCCTGTCTGTACTGTGAAGGCAGATCTTCATTATCAATTGTAACTAGATTTGAGCACTGTCTGTCCTAACAAAGGGTTAAAGGTGAAGAGACTGGGCTCCCTCCATTGTATGTTAACGAGGACAGACTTGGGACAGGCTCACAGTAACATGACTTAAAAAATATTGTCAGCCATGACATTTCCTCTTAAGAAACCTCTAAAAGGTAAGAAATATATATATATAAAAAAAATTCTAGGAATGCTGTGTGAATAGGAACACACAACAAATATATACTGGGGATTTCTCAAATTTGACTGCAAATTGGAAATACTCTTGAAGTTTCCACAGCTGTAGTCGCTACTATATATTCTCAGAAGCATAGATGTATTTTTCATATTTTAATCTGTGTAAGATAATGTTCGTCATAAACAAGTGTAATAAAACCTGTCTCTTGATGTTTTAGACCTGGATCTGCAAGGAAATCAAATTGTAAAGCTCCCTGTTGAAGTTAGTCTCCTACCCAACCTGAAAACAATAAATTTATCTAAAAACAATTTTGAGGTATTTCCAGAAGAGCTAACAAGAATACAATCCATGGAGAGCATCAACTTAGAAGGCAATCAGATCAAAGGTAAGTGACAGGTTGACTGTTATAGCCGAAACAAAGAAAACCCAAAACGGAAGTAGTTTGAACTCATGTCTCCATTTTCATTTGTGTACAATTGTGAGGCTCTTTATGAAACACTTACTACTTTTTTTTTTTTTTTACATAAAAAAGAAGACTAAACATAGTAATTTACCTCTGTTGCATAAAACATGAGACTGTGTGGAAGATAATAAGCAGCGTGGCTTAGTTGCTATCACTTCAACCTTGCACTGTAATTCTTGGTTAAAATCCAGACCAGGATTCTTTCTGCATGCAGTTTACATGTTTACAGAAGTCAATAAATAGTACTGAATGTAATGCATACATTGTCAGTGCTACTGTATAAAATGTATGTAATAAAAAAAAGAATCTGCTTCAGAAATATGATCAGGAAAATAATGATAAAAACGAAAGAAGGGGAAAATGGAATGCTCTCCCTGCATGCAGGTATAACTGCATGCTAGTATAATAAGTACATATAGTTTTCCATTTGGCTTCAGCAGTCAACATATTTTTGAAACCCGTGACGTTTTCCCGTCACCAAAAACAACAGTGTCTTGCTGTGCTGAATGTTTTTTAACTATTGTTTTAAAAGCTAGTGGGCTGATTTGATGCTGTGCAATTTTGTAAAGGATGCAGAGCAAACAAATATCAAATTCCAGCAGTTTCTTGTGGGACAGCCAGTAAAATGTGCTTTATGATTGCCTGTGAATGTTCACTGTATAGCAGTCATTGGCTTTTAGAAAATAGAAAATTCATAGATTAAATGGCCAGACCAAAAAAAAAAAATTTGGAAGAGTTCGCACTCCAATTGCAGACAGTGTGCACGTGTTCAATGTGCGTCCAACTGCAGACAGTACGTGCCCACCCCTGTACGCCTGTCAAACTCAGCTTTGCGGGTGAGTCTGTACAGCTGCTGCATCTGCATTCACTTACATAGGCTGCCTGCACACAGCTCCAGGTGGCACCAAGCATATAAACACATAATTCACGCTCTATGGGTTTCTGCACCCATGTGAATGGGGCCATAAATAAGAGCAGTTATACACAGTATGACCAGATAAAAATACATGAATTAATTCATGAATCTGAGGGAGATATGGTTAGTGATTTTCAAAGACTGGCCTGTAAAGAAACAAATATTGCATTGTTTTGAGTTCCAACTGGGGAACTCAGATTTTTATTTTTGCGTAAGTTTAGCCAGTTAATTTACTTCTGTTATGCAGCCACACATAAGCCACACATATACAAGTGGTGTGTACACATACATATCCCTAAGTATCATATAAAAAGATTTCTGGTCAGTTTAAACAGGCAGCCTTACATTCTCAAGCAGAACATAACTGTTTCTGAGAACCACAAACTGAAAATGCTACAGTGCCTTGAAAAAGTATTCATACCCCATTGACATTTTAAACCAGAGGTAGGCAACCTCGGCCCTCCAACTGTGGTGAAACTACAAGTCCCATGAGACATTGCAAGACCCTGACAATAACAGGCATGGCTCCTAGAGGCAGAGGCATGATGGAATTTGTAGTTTCACCACAGCTGGAGTGCCAAGGTTGCCTACCCCTGTTTTAAACATTTTGTCATGTTACAACCAAAAACATAAATGTATTTTATTGGGATTTTATGTGATCGGCCAACACAAAGTGGCATATAATTGTGAAGTGGAAGGAAAATGATTAATGGTTTTCAAAATGTTTTACAAATAAATATCTGAAAAGTGTGGCGTGCATTTGTATTCAGCCCCCTTTACTCTGATACCCTCCTAACTAAAATCTAGTGGAACCAATTGCCTTCAGAAGTTGCCTAATTAGTAAATAGAGTCCACCTGTTTGTATTTTCATCCCAATATAAATACTAATAAATATAAAGCTGTTCTGTTAAGCCTTTAGAGGTTTGTTAGAAAACCTTAGTGAACAAACAGTATCATGAAGGCCAATGAACACACCAGACAGGTCAGTGATAAAGTTGTGGAGAAGCTTAAAGCAGGTTTAGGTTATAAAAAAAGATCCCAAGCTTTGAACATCTCATGATGCACTGTTCAATCCATCATCCCAAAATGGAAAGATTATGGACAACTGCAAGCCTACCAAGACATGGCCATCCACCTAAACTGACAGGCCGGGCAAGGAGAGCATTAATCAAAGAAGCAACCAAGAGGCCCATGGTAACTCTGGAAGAGCTGCAGAGATCCACAGCCCAGTTTGGAGAATCTGTCCATGGGACAACTATTAGTCATTCACTCCATAAATCTGGCCTATATGGAAGAGTGGCAAGAAGAAAGCCATTGCCGAAAGGAAGCCATACGAATTCCCATATGCAGTTTGCGAGAAACCATGTGGGGGACACAGCAAACATGTGGAAGAAGGTGCTCTTTTCAGATGAGACCAAAATTTAACTTTTTGGCCTAAAAGCAAAACACTATGTGTGGCAGAAAATGAACACTGCACATCACCCTGGACACACCATCCCCACTGTGAAACATGGTGGTGGCAGCATCATGTTGTGGGGATGCTTTTCTTCAGCAGGGACAGGGAAGTTGGTCAGAGCTGATGGGAAGATGGATGGAGCCATATACAGGGCAATCTTAGAAGAAATCCTGTTAGAGTCTGCAAAAGACTTTAGACTGGGACAGAGGTTCACCTTCCAGCAGGACAACAACCCTAAACATACAGTCACAGCTACAATGGAATGGTTTAGATCAAAGCATATTCATGTGTTAGAATAGCCCAGTCCAGACCTAAATCCAATTGAGTATCAGTGGCAAGACTTGAAAATTGCTGTTCACAGATGCTCTCCATCCAATCTGACAGAGCTTGAGCTATTTTGCAAAGAAGAATGGGGATAAATGTCACTCTTTAGCTGCGTAAAGCTGGTAGAGACATACCCAAAAAGACATGCTGCTGTAATTGCAGCGAAAGGGGGTTCTACAAAGTATTGACTCAGGGGGACTGAATACAAATGCATACCACACTTTTCACATATTTATTATTGAAACAAATTTGGAAAACCATTTATCATTTTCCACCCACTTCACAATTGTGTGCCACTTTGTGTTGGTCTATCACATAAAATCCCAATATAATACATTAACATTTTTAGTTGTAACATAACAACATGTGGAAAATTTCAAGGTGTATGAATACTTTTTCAAGGCACTGTATACTATATAAATGTGCAGTCCTCCAGTCCATAAATACATAACAAATTCCACCAATTGATAAGACGCTTCCACTATCTAGTCCATAGAGTGATAAAGTGGCTCCCACAGTGTGCATAGCCTGACACCAACACCCACACTTCGCACTTACCAGAGAAAATGGCTGCCTGTAATATAGCAGCAAAAAACGCTTTCTCAAACAGCCCAGGTAAGTTCTAAAGACTGGTATTGGTCCCTTTAAACCAACCTCCTAGATACAACACCATCTGAGGCAGAGATACAATGACTGCAGCTACTGACAGTCAGGAGATCAGATGGTCTGTCAGTAAGTGCACAGACTATAGAGGAAAGTGTTGGATTGAGTGTTCCATTGCTCAACCCCGGGGATGTGTATTGTATCCAAGGGACCCCAGAATTATGTTTAAATCCTCATAAATAAAACTGGTAACAAACTTGAGGGGAATTATATCGCTGTTTGCAGTTTATTGGTTGGAATATTGTTCAGACCCAGCTGGGACTTTGGATTGATGATATTCTGGAATGGTTGAGGGTCTCCCCGGATTGCTGCAGAGTGATGGCCAGCTAGTTGTGAATATAACCTGAGAGAAGAACTTAATGAAAAGTCATGATCTACATAGCATCCAGCAACTTTGTCAGGTCTTGTTGCAGTAGGATTAGTAAAAGCAGACCACCAGGGGGCTCCCCCTCCTAGAATGTTTAATGTGAATCCCATCACAAAACAGATTCACACTCATTAGATACTGTACTATGGAAACTTGCTATTCTATTTTCAGCACACTTGGGTTACAAGTGTACGATTCCTGCCCCCTGTGCTCGACGTGTGGGAGTGCCTTAGAGCATCCCTTTTCCTGGCTGCACCTGTCTGTCTGCTCCGCCTGGGTAAGCACTACAATATTCAATACCTTCCTTCCTCTCTACTTTTTTTTATAGGACAGTTTGTGATATTGAAATAATATTGTACTGCTTTATCATAGATGATTTGTATGCAATTCCTCCTGAGGAAGCGATTCTCGCCGCAAAACATGTAGAGGAGCCAGCATGCTTTCAAGTACTTCTAAGAGCATGGATATCATCAGCCTTGTTTGAGGACAGTGCCTTCCCAGCAACACCAGCTTGGAATAGCGATGATTTTGGAAATGTTGCTTTAATGCTTTTTACATTTATGGACATATGTCTTGACTTGACTTTATGTCTTTACACTTTTAATTGTAGATAAATAAAACGGTATACTTTAAAAAGAAAACATGTTTGTAATCCTTGGGTACCGAGATAGTCCATTCAGCTTTTTTTAGTGGGCATGAGGGATGCCCCTACATCTTTTCTTGATTATTATTAGGATGATGGTATCCCCATAACCTTTTCTATTGGTTTAAACCTCTGAGGCCTACATTTCATTTATCCTTCATCCCGGCAGAGTAGATTGTTGTGGTTGTTACTCGGTAGATTGTTGGAGACAATCCCTGATGAAGGGGATGAAGGTCTCAATGTGTTGGCTTGTTTTACAATACATTGATTCACAAAAAAAACAGTGTAGCTTTTGAATCATTTTAGGAGGGAAGCTCCCTGGTAGTCTGTTTTTTCTAATACTTCAGCAGACCTCACAGAGTTGCTGCTTAGAACATGACTTTTCAGAAGTTCTTCTCTCAGGTTACAGACACGACTAGCCAGCCATCACTCTGCAGCAATCCAGGGAGACCCTCAACCATCTGGAAGATCGGCTATTAACCACTTCCTTACCGGCGTATTGTAAAAATACGCCGGCAAGGTGGACTCCCCATCCTAAGTGGACGTCATATGACGTCCTCTTGTTTTCGCCGCTTTGCGGGCCCTCAGGGGCCCGCATCGCGGCGATCGGGGACCGGCCGTGTCCCTCGGGACCCCGGCCTTCCGTGATTGGGGTAAAGAGCCAATAAAATTGGCTCTTTACCGCGTGACCGGCTGTGTCCTATCACAGCCGGTCA